>ML795451.1:344804-355011 GCA_009831015.1 Picea engelmannii
TGAAAATGTCTCCTTGGTATATATAGGAGACTAGGAGGTATAATTACAACTAATGGCCTAAAGACGACATAAATAAAATAACATTACTAATATAATATGCCCCAATTAAGGGGTAATGAGCCAATATTAGGGCTTAACACAGTACATTAGCATGGATAAACAGGTTGTTGACGTGTTGACAAAGCCACTATCTCGCATAAAGTTTGATTACTTTCGAGATAAGCTCGGTATAGTCCGAAAGGACCCTCCTTGAAAGGGGGAGTAAATGTTGTGATGAGACATCTCTTGCTTCCGACCTGATGGTTGTGACATAAAACAAGATGATATGATATGACTAGTATTGTGCTTCCAACTAGATAGATGTGACGTAAAGCCAGTCTAGTATCATGCTTCCTACCTGATGGTTGTGACGTAAAGCAGAACGAGTACCTTGCTTCCGACCTAATGGTTGCAACGTAAAGCAAGATGATGTGTGACTAGTACTATGCTTTCAAATGTATAGTTGCGATGTAAAGCAAGTCTAGTTCCCTGCTTCCGACCTGATGGTTGTGACGTAAAGCAGGATGTGTACCTTGCTTCCGACCTGATGGTTGTGGCGTAAAGAAAGATGATATGATGAGACTAACACTGAGCTTCCAGTTGGATAGTTGTGACGTAAAGCCAGTCTAGCATCCTGCTTTCGACCTGATGGTTGTGACATAAAGCAAGATGAGTATCTTTCTTCCAACTTGAGTGTTGTGACGTAAAGCAAGACGATGAGATGAGACTAGTACTGTGCTTCCAACTTGATAGTTGTGATGTAAAGACAGTCTAGTATCTTGCTTCTAGCCTGAGTGTTATGACGTAAAGCAAGACATTGAGATGAGACAAGTACTGATCTTCCAGCTTGACAGCTGTGACGTAAAGTCAGTCTTGTATTATGATGATCTATCCTTGTGTTGTGATGATGATGTATCAATTTTTATACTAATACATATTGATGCACATGATGATGGCATTCCTTTGAGAATGACGATGTTGCCGATGAAGAAAACTTCCGATGATTTATAGATACGTCAGTCAGTGTTCCAAGATGATATTGATCATGTTGTCCTCTCACGCACTTGATGTTGTTTGATGATGTTGTCTTGTCTCTCTCATGATGCTGTTAAAGAATACCCTTCTTGTTAAGGGGGGGTGTTGAAATAATGTAACTGCAAAGAGTATTCTTATTATTATTTGATATATTATTCATTGGATCTGTTAGTCCCTAAAGTTGCACTTGATTGTGAGAGGGAAAGCTAGGGCATCATCAGTTTATTGCAAAGTGTTTAGAAGGTTTTTATAATTTGGTTTTTTGAATAAGGTGGTTGAAAACTGGCTCAAGGTTATAACATAACATGAAAATCAAGATCAGAACATAGCATATCCCATTGACTGAATAAAGGGTAGACACGTAGATGGATTAAACCAATAAGAAAAAGAGAATATGAAGCCTCAAATTTTTCAACTTCACATAAATCCTTGTTTCAGAATATCATAATGAAACAAGACCATTAGTTTGACATAAAAACTTGAAAAGTAATTTCCATAGTAAATTTTTCACTGTATTAATTAACAATCAAGAAACAAAAAGCATTGCAATCTGAATAATGAATTCAAGCATGAAGAGAGAATAACATAGTATAAAAGAGAGTCTAACAATCCATATGCCTTTTCTATTAAGTGTCAAATAGAACAATAATGTCTTACAAGGTGTTTCCAAAACAAGTCCTCTGGATCTCCAATTTCCCCCCTCCTTTAACTTCTCATTCTACGGAGTTTATATAGAAACAATACATAATTATCAAGATCCAAAAGAAATGGATCTAAAAACCTACTCATATATATTTAGTTTATTGTTTCAAATAATCAAGGAGAAGATCCAATCTGATCTCCAATTCGAATTGATGAGGTGGCTTGTCAACTGTTGTCCATGAGATTTTTCAGGAAAACAAATCTGGTAAATTCCTGAAAAATAGGGTCCAACAATATCTTTGTATCTCTTAAATGGTGATAGTTGTGTAAAAAATGAGAGAGTTTTTTGTGAAGGAACTTGTTCCCATAAAAAACCTCTTTTGGTTTCAAAAAATTAATCACCATATGTTCTCCAACCTCTCCCAAAATTACTGACTAAAACAAGAAATTATTTATTATGAAATATCAGAAAAATAGGCCTCAAAGATCAATTCGAATATCTTAAAATGTGATTTTTGTGTAAAAACTGAGAGAGGTTTTTTTGAAGGGAGATTTTTCCAACAAAAACCTCTTTTGGTTTCAACAAATTCATCTCCATATGTTCTGCAACCTCTCTTGAAGAAAAAGGCTAAAACAGGTAAAAAATAACAGAGTATTTCCTGTAGCTTTATCAGAAAATTAGGCCTCAAAGATAAACTCAAATCTCTTAAAATGTGATTGTTGTGTAAAACCTGAGAGAGGTTTTTGTGAAGGGGCATGTTCCCAACAAAAACCTCTTTTGGTTTCAACAAATTCCTCTCCAGCTTTTATGTACCCTCTTTTGAAGATAAAGACTATAACAGGTAAAAAACAGAGTATTTCCTGTAGCTTTTCTGGTTCTGCAAAATAATAGCCTTTGTCATCAGAAAACATTGTTTCATCTTCAATGATCTGGTGGTTTCTCTTATTATAGGTCTTATAGAATATTGAGCAATTTATTTTCCTTTTCTTTGTATCTTCCCCAAGTTTTTGTCTTCTTTTGTTTTCCTGTGTAATGGAATCCTTTCTACTTTTTCTTTGATAGAAAATTCATTAATTGTGATACTCTTTTTATGTGTGGTTTCTTTCTTCCCTTTTCCATTTCTTTGTTTTATTGGTTGTGGATCAAGATTTAGGGATTGAATCAGCCAAGTCTATGGTTTCTGTGAATTATGATCAGGACAGTATGTCACTCTTGTCTAATCTAGCTGTGAGGGACTCCCCTTCTCCAATTCGGATTTTGCTTATCTGGAAGCAAGAATTGATTGACAAACTCTGTAACCACATGCTATTTATTCCACCATATTTCTCTTCCAACCACTAACCTACAAGCTTTAGCAAATGCCTGTTCTGTCACCAGCATTAGCATCTTCCCGATTTCCACCTCATGACCATCAAAGTTCAGTGCAAAATCCATGGAGACCTACTCATTGTAACCTTGAAAAGTGGTAAGGAATTTAAACCACCCGGCATCTCTGAACCTTTGAGCCATCTGAGGATAAGCTTCGAGGAGTTCGGCACCCTCATGTTCTAATCTAACTACCTATCCGATCCTCTTAGGCGCCATCAAAACAAAATGTTATAACTAGCACGTTTTGGATTCCGAATTTGCCACCTGCAATCTGTTAGTATATAACTGTTCCTCTGAGAAAATACTTGCGCCTAAAATTCAGCAAAATCAGACATAGAATGATAGGTTCAATATAATGATCGTTGAGAATTGGACGATTTGAAATGAGTCCTTTGCGGGTACAGAGCAATCCGATCATGTAACGGTTTGAATTACAAAATGATTCCAAAGCTATTGTGGGACACATGCGAACTCTCAAACCACGATCTATGTCATCATAACGAAATCTAGGTGACGGGCGCATATCAAGGCATGATTATCTTTGCGCTACGGGAATAAGGCTATTCCCGTAGCGCTATTAATGACTTAGCATAATTTGAATTTGTAAAGTTCAAACAGGCATATGAAGTGACACATCATTCAAAACCATGTCTTAAAACTCCAAACTTAAAGAAATTATCCAAAGAACTAAAATGTGAACCATAACAAGTTGAAAACAATGATTAAAATTAAATGAAAGCAGATAATAAAGTGCAAGTAGGAAGGGTTTAGGATTAGGGTTTCTCACCAAATCAAGACAAAATTAGAGACTAACACTGGCTCCTTTTGGGGGATGATGCTCTCCCTGTGAGGCATCAAGAACAAGCAAACCACTGTGTCTTTTCCTCTATGCATCCATGCAACGCAACCTGTAAACTTTTGTCTCTGCAACATTCACATTCTTCTGTTTTGTGCCTAGTCCATTGGGTTATGGAGTCAGTCAATATCATTTAAATTTGGCCCAAACTTCTGCAACTCTACTCCTCATTTAAAGCCAAAACTACCCCTGTCAATAGGGATTTATATGCATTGGGCATGGATTCTTTATTTCAAAACTGAAACAAAATTTTTTGTTGCAAACCAACAAACTGAAAAAGAATCTCATACTTGATGGCGAGCTTATTCTTCTATCTATTCCTACTTCTAACCAATAAAAACCGGCTCATCATGTGACATCATGCTTCCAATGAAGCCATGATAACATCAAACCATTTACCAAAGCTCTTTCAACGCTGATAGAAATCAGAGAAGAATTATTTATGTGTAACAGAATTTTAATTTGTGATACATACCTACAACCCTCATCTGATTTAATTCCAAAAATAGCAAGGCTAAAATCTTCTTAGAAACATAAATCCACATAAATGGCTATCGGATCATAGAAAGAAGTAGATTGATAATTGAAAATGGTTACCTCTGCTTGTTGCTTGATACTTCCATACACTGGTTCTGACTGTACATGACAAATGGGCAGAATGTTCTCATAAACCTATTGATCAAATCTAAAATTTCCATATGCTGCCTCATATATCTGTTCTTGATGAGAAACCTCTTGATTTTCCTCCTTAATCACATGTAACTACATATCATAGGAATCCACTTGAAGGAGTTGAGGAAATACCTCTTCTTCAACTATTTTTTCATTTAGATCTAAAACAACAGGTGCATTAGAAACAAAATCTAATGCATTCACAACTATGCAGTCATCTTTCCTATTATCAATTAGATTTGGAAAATCTTCCTCAACAACATGATTTTTATTCTTGCAATCAAAAGAAACATTTGCTTTATGTTGAATATGCTTATCAAATATATCGCAACAATTTTCAAAAAGACTTTCAGCTGAAAAATCTTCTTTACAAAATATATTGAAAGCATTATGAAAACTTTCCAATGAGTTAATACTTGAAGCTGGAAGAGATCTGCACTAGTCAAGGGCTCCTCCCTTCAATGAGTATCTAAAAAAATTGATCTTGACATACTCATGCACAATCTGACGTTCATGAATAAATTCATGAAAATCTAGCAGATGCTCAGCCGGAACCTCCCAATATCCACATTTAAATGTAGGAAGGGTACCTTCCCATTCATCTCTGCTAGGAATTGGGTTTGGAAAACCAATGACATCTGAAAAATCATAAAAAGAAAACCTTTGAGCCAAAATGGTTTCCATGCTTGGATCCAGTGGAGTCACCATGGTGAAAGATCTGCACTCATGTATCTGTCTCCTTCATGTTCACCATCAAGAAGCGGATCTGATCATTTTCGTTCTCCCAGGGATAAATACTTTGTTTCTCCATCCCCGGCAACGGTGCCAAAAGATGTCAGTCCCTAAAGTTGCACTTGACTGTGAGAGGGCAAGCTAGGGCATCATCAATTTATTGCAAAGTGTTTAGAAGGTTTTTATAATTTGGTTTTTTGAATAAGGTGGTTGAAAATTGGCTCAAGGTTATAACATAACATGAAAATCAAGATCAAAACATAGCATATCCCATTGATTGAATAAAAGGTAGACACATATATGGATTAAACCAATAAGAAAAAGAGAATATGAAGCCTCCAATTTGTCAACTTCACATAAATCCTTGTCTCAGAATATCATAATGAAACAAGACCATCAACTTGACATAAAAACTTGAAAAATAATTTCCACAGTAAATTTTTCACTGTATTAATTAACAATCAATAAACAAAAAGAATTGCAATCTAAATAATGAATTCAAGCATGAAGAGAGAATAAAATAGTAGAAAAGAGAGTCTAACCATCCATATGTCTTTTCTATTAAGTGTCAAATAGAACAATAATGTCTTACAAGGTGTTTCCAAAACAAGTCCTCTGGATCTCCAATTCCCCCCCTCCTTTAACTTCTCATTCTACAGAGTTTATATAGAAACAATACATAATTATCAAGATCCAAAAGAAATGGATCTGAAAACCTCATCATCTATATTTAGTTTCTTATTTCAAATAATCAAGGAGAATATCCAATATGATCTCCAATTCGAAATGATGAGATGGCTTGTCGACTGTTGTCCATAAGATTTTTCAAGAAAACAAATCTAGTAAATTCCTGAAAAATAGGGCCCAACAATATCTTTGTATATCTTAAATGGTGATAGATGTGTAAAAAATGAGAGAGGTTTTTGTGAAGGAACTAGTTCCCATCAAAAACCTCTTTTGGTTTCAAAACATTAATCACCATATGTTCTCCAACATCTCCCAAAATTACTGACTAAAACAGGAAATTATTTATTGTGAAATATTAGAAAAATAGGCCTCAAAGATCAATTTGAATCTCTTAAAATGTGATTGTTGTGTAAAAAATGAGAGAGGTTTTTGTGAAGGGGAATGTTCCCAACAAAAACCTCTTTTGGTTTCAACAAATTCATCTCCAACTGTTCTTCAACCTCTCTTGAAGAAAAAGACTAAAACAAGTAAAAAATAACAGAGTATTTCCTGTAGCTTTATTAGAAAATTAGACCTCAAAGATCAATTTGAATCTATTAAAATGTGATTCTTGTGTAAAAACCGAGAGAGGTTTTTTTGAAGGGGCATGTTCCCAACAAAAACCTCTTTTGGTTTCAACAAATTCATCTCCAACTGTTTTGCAACCTCTCTTGAAGAAAAAGACTAAAAAGGGTAAAAAATAATAGAGTATTTCTTGTAGCTTTATCATAAAATTAGGCCTCAAAGATCAATTTGAACCTCTTAAAATGTGATTGTTGTGTAAAAACCGAGAGGTTTTTTTGAAGAGACATGTTCCCAAAAAAAATCTCTTTTGGTTTCAACAAATTCCTCTCCAGCTGTTATGTAACCTCTTTTGAAGATAAAGACTATAACAGGTAAAAAATAGAGTATTTCCTGTAGCTTTTTTGGTTCTGCAAAATAATAGTCTTTGTCATCCGAAAACACTGCTTCAGCTTTGATGATTTGGTGGTTTCTCTTGTTATAGGTCTTATAGAATACTGGAAAATTTATTTTCTTTTTCTTTGTATCGTCCCCAAGTTTTTGTCTTCTTTTGTTTTCCTGTGTAATGGAAGCCTTTCTACTTTTTCTTTGATAGAAAATCCATTAACTATAATATTGTTTTTCTATGTGGTTGCCTTCTTCCCTTTTCCCTTTGTTTGTTTTCTTGGCTGTGGATCAGGATTTAGGGATTGAATCAGCCAAGTCTAGGGTTTCTGTGAATTATGATCAGGACGGTATGCCAGTCTTGTCTAATTTAGTTGTGAGGGACTTCCCTTCTCCAATTTGGATTTTTCTTATCTGGAAGCAGGAATTGTTTGACAAACTCTGTAACCACATGCTATTTATTCCACCATCTTTCTCCTCCAACCACCAATCTACAAGATTTAGCAATTGTCTGTTCTGTCACCGCCATTAGCATCTTCCCGATTTCCACCTCGTGACCTCAAAGTTCAATGCAAACTCCATGGAGACCTACTCATTGTAACCTTGAAAAGTGGTAAGGAATTCAAACCACCCGGCGTCTCTGAACCTTTGAGCCATCTGAGGATAAGCTTCGAGGAGTTCAGCACCCTCGGTTCTAATCTAACTACATGTTCGCTCCTCTTAGGCGCCATCAATACAGAATGATATAACTAGCACGACTTAGATTCTGAATTTGCCACCTACAATCTGTTAGTATATAATTGTTCCTCTGAGCAAATACATGCACCTAAAATTCAGCAAAATCAGACATAGAATGACAGGTTCAATATATTGATCGTTGAGAATTGGACGATTTGAAATGAGTCCTTTGCAGGTACAGAGAAATCCGATCATGTAACGGTTTGAATTACAAAATGATTCCAAAGCTATTGTGGGACACATGCGAACTCTCAAACCACGATCTGTGTCATCATAACGAAATCTGGGTGACGGTCGCATATCAAGGCATGATTATCTTTGCGCTACGGGAATAAGGCTATTCTCGTAGCGCTATTAATGACTTAGCATAATTTGAATTTGTAAAGTTCAAACAGGCATATGAAGTGACACATCATTCAAAACCATGTCTTAAAACTCCAAAATTAAAGAAATTGTCCAAAGAACTAAAATCCGAACCATAACAAGATGAAAACAATGATTAAAATCAAATGAAAACAGATAATAAAGTGCAAGTAGGAAGGGTTTAGGATTAGGGTTTCTCACTAAATCAAGACAAAATTAGAGACTAACAGGATCAATCCCCATTGTGGATTGATCATGTCGGCTATTGTAATAGGACCAAATCCCCTTTTGCGGATTGGTCAAATGATAATTGTAATAGGCAGAATAAGAAGTTGGCCCCAGTAGATATTAAAGAGGCCCCAAAAAATATTAAAGGTGGTTATAATCACCCAGTTGAAGAAGTCGGCCCTGCCAGTGAAGAGACACTTCACACGTGCCAGACTAATATAAATAAGGAGGCTAGCGCCTCACTTAGACACACAACTCACTTGCTCATTGAGAGACAAGTTTCGGATCTACTGTTGGAGAAGAAGGAGAGAGAGAGAGAGGCGCATATCTGGGAGAGGACTTTCGGTATTAGCTTAAGAGATCTCTTGGCATTATATTGCCTATCTATATTAAGGAAGTTTTGCTGGGGGTTTTTCCCCTATAGGGTTTCCCGGGATAAATGTTGTGTCTCTTGTGATTGTGTATTTCTCAGTGATCTTGGATTATGCTATTGTTATCTAATGAAATGCAAACAACTATAATAATGGCTTAAACATTAACACATAGGTCCCATACTTCTAATTTGAAGAGTTAGCAACAATTCCAACGAAAACACAACATTGTATCATAGGGGAAAACAGGGAACAACCATGAATATATGGCAGATTTTAGAAATAAGGAGAAAAATTTGGGTGACTTCAGCAATGATGGAGTTCATGATTCAAAATCGTGTAAACGGTCATGTCGTTTTTTGTGACATCATTACAACTTATAGTGGTGCTCCTTCATAATTGGATCGACTTATCAGTCCAATCAATCACTTTTTTGTTATAATGCATGCCAAAATAGAATTTCACCATGCATGTTAAAATTATTTTATAAAGTCTTTAATATGAGGAGGTGCATTTTTTAGCTAAGGTTTCAAAGGTAGGATTAGATAAATGGCATTCAGATTCAAGAATTCTAGTAAGAGAATAGGATAGACTTAGAAAAACATAGTAGAAATGTATTGAAACTCATGTTTTTCCCATCCTATGCATAATTAATAATTTTAAATGCATAGATGATTTAAAAAGTTATTTTACCTATAGCCTGAAGAATTCATCACCTATGGAACTGGAGATGAAGCATAAATAAGTATGAAATGTCGGTTCTAGTGTTGGAACTAATCAATGTATTGCTACATACTTTGAGAGAAATTTCTAGAACTGAAGATAAAGGTTCTGAAAATGAAGGTTGCTCATGCTGATGAATAATGTTGAAGAATCTTGAAGAGTACCAATGTTGATGGAGATGATATGAAGAGTGTTGCCATTGATGAATATAATCTGATGTTGATGTTGAAGGTGATAATCTGAATCCTATGTTTCTACTGAAGAAGATATGAGTCTGTTGCTAATGTTGAAGAAGATCTAAGTCTCCTGCTAATACAGTTTCCATAGTTGAATTTCATGACAATTTGCATGAAATTCACAAATTTTACTAATCTCGTGTTTGCAGGATGGTTAAAAAAATGGGTTAATGACTAACAGTTGCTTGAAGAACATCTACATGTGACTTTTGGTAGTTGTAAAAAAGTATTTGTAACTGCAGAAAAGTCTACAATTGTAGAAATTAACTCTCTGAATAGAACAGTTGTCCTAGTGAACTCTGAATCCTAAATTATAATGTCTGGTATAAAATAAATCTAGCATGTTGCAACAGTGAAAACTATGGAACAAAACTTGAGCAATCCAACGAATGCTACTAGATTTATTTTTGAAGAAAAACCATGAAAAATCTGAAAATCTCTTAAAACTCTCATTTTTTAAATCTGAGAAGAAAGAATCTATCTAACTGATGCTGCAAAATTTAACTTTCTATAGGATGACAAGAACTTATTGTTGAGAAATCAAGTGTTGGAAAGAAAAATGTTGAACAGG
>ML795452.1:0-32576 GCA_009831015.1 Picea engelmannii
TTTATTGTCATTTATTAAATAGTGTTCGCTGGACAAGACATTTAAATCCCTAATCTTGAATTTCTGTAATGTATTTAATTTCTCATTAAGTCAGTGAGACGGTGGGATTACAACTGCAGAACAAGCATCTGTTTCGTAAGGTGTGAAAAGACAGGGAAAGAAAGCCCTATTAATGGACCTTTAACGCCCCCTGCTTGGATGAGGATTGATTTACAATCTCGCGCAGAAGCTGATGCAGCACAATAAATACGGGAGGAGGCAGTGGGGTTTTTTTATATACATTCACAGTATTCAATAGTTATCCGATGATATTGTTGATGGTTGTCGAATATCGGCTGAATGTCAGTTGTCAAATCATAGCGAAAGCATTTATCAAAGCATTATCTATGCAGGCTTGGTACATTATGAAACTATAGGGAAATCATTTATCAAAGCAGCAAGAATTGCCTGGGAAGAAGCGAAGCCGGCAATAACGGTTCAAACTTCCCAGCCAATGAAATTGTGACAAATCCACAAATTTTTTATTAAAAAAATTACGTATTTAAATTTCCTATGTTAAACATTAGCATTTTTACAAAATTTGCGAAGTCAACCTTCAACTAATTGAAAGTCAGCGATGAACTCATCGCTATAGTCCCTGCCCTTGGCCTTCCGGCAGGGACTAATAAGGGTGTATACATTAGTTTTATATTAATAGAAAGTTAAAAATTAGGTTGGTAGTTATAAGTGATCCAATTGAGTAAATTTATAAGTTATATAATAATTTATTTATTTTTAATTGTGTATAGGTATATTTTTTTATTAGAGAGATGTGTAATTTTTTTTATTAATATTTACATTAAATTTTTTAAAAATATTAATAACATAAAATAATATTTGAATGTTTAGTATAGATAAAATATTTCAATATTTACTTTAAGTAAATTATATGTGTGTGTGGTGTAATTGAAAGTAAAAAAATCTTATGAAGGAGAGGTGTAATTACTTCCATGATTGACATGGAGTTGACACATGATATTAAAAGAAATATTAATAAAAATATATATTTCAATGTCCCCTATAAATAAAATATTTCAATGCCTTTCTTAAGTAAAATAGTTCAATAAATATAAATATATATATATATATAAGCCATCTACACATGAATCATAATATAGTTTCATAATGAACCCTAGATTACTCATTGGATCCCCTCAAAGGAACTCTAATATGGAAAAACTCGACCCCTTCGCATGCCTCAAAGCGAATTAATGAAGCATCGCTAAATCATCCCAATGAGAAAGCACATAGCCTTTTCAATGTGTATGATGACAACATCCTCCTTTGTTTGTCCGAAGATGTAAATGTGAAGCCTCAATTCAGGAATCATGACTCAATAAGTCATATACCAACCCCACCTAGTAGATAAGGCTCGTAGACTCGCATGTCAATTTTGAGCATAAAATATTGATCATGGTGACATTTTGAGTCTAGTGAGCCTTTTTTGGGATGACATGCGAATACTTTCTATTTTTAGTAGGCGGAGATCAGGGGGTTAGATGGTGATTCTGATTGCATTTTTGAATTCCTCACAGAAAATTAAATTTGATGAGCATATTTTCACTGACTTATGAAGACTTTCTATTTTTGGAAGTGTCCATTTTTAGACATGCCATCTTTGGCAATGCTCTCCAGGTCCCAGACATATTTAGGTTTTTTTCTATTTTTTATGGAGATCGTTATTGTTGGGCATGTCTATTTTCAGCAAGGATATTTGTAATACTCTTAGGCCGAAACTCAATTGTACATATGTTTTATAGGCTAGTGAGTGAGGATATGATAGGATAGAGTACCTATGTGGCTATTAGTTCAGAGAGCATGGATTAGCTAAAAGGTCAATGTCTTATTATTGTAATATGTAAACACCCATATTCTAATAAAGTACATCAATGTTGTTGACCTTCTAAACAAAAGAGATGAGAGACTAAACTCCACTAGGATGGGAAAGGGGGATAAAAGTCTAAGAAGGGGCTAAGCTTGAGGGCTTAATCCCAAAGGAATATTATATTATTATTCCTAAAGTCTAAAGTATGGATATAACTTTATGTTATCCTAAGTTCATGGGTGAAGGGAATGAATTACAAGCAGGAAAATGGGAGTCCCTTGGGTGCCATGTGTCTTAAAGGACACATGCATATATATATTTGGGGGACATAATGTAATTCCTTATCTGCTGGATGTTATTCATTTATGATTTCTACCATTTTTGGAGAATCCATACTGATACCTGAATTTATTGCAAGTCAAAAAGTTAGGTTGTCGGGCTCGTGGTCGAAGAAGTGGGTGGACAGACCGGTAGGAAATTTCTCTCCATATAAGAGGCTTGTTGTGTGAAGGAAGCAGGTGGTCAAGCTCGTGAGAATTCACTGGAAGTGAGAGAAATGTTGGGAATTAATTCCCAAAGTGCCAAGTTGTAGCTATAGGGATCTTAAACCCCATGTCTGACTTATTGTTGAAGCCCTGGAAGGGAAGTGGGGCAGTCGAGGGATTGTTGAGGAGAGAAGGGACACACTTCATGTGGTGGGACAGACATGTGGGGGATGAGGGATTGTAGGATGGTTTCTAGAGGCCAATCTGCGGCTACAAAGTTTTGATACTTCCTATCCTACCTATTGCTAAAGCCTGGGAAGGAAAGTGGGGCAGCCAAGGGACTGTTGAGCAAAGAAGTGGCACACCTCCTAGGGAGGGACATGCATGTGGGGAATGAGAGGTTGTAGGTTGGTTGCTAACTTATGCACTTGAGTCTAAGAATTTTCTTTGTTTGTAAGACCTTAGACTAACTTAGAACTTCCTTTGCTTGAGTAGAATTTAGCCCCATCTTTGGGGCGACTCGCTACTGAGATTATGAGTAGTGTGATCTATGGTTGGGAGGAACATGAAATGTCTGCATGCAATTAGTGTTTAATTCACTAAAGATAAGTGTCTTTAGGTGTTTTTGCAAATGATATGTTATGAATTATGATGTTCTGTTATGTAATTTCTATTTTCTATATGTATAAATTATTGTTGTTGTATGTTGTTATTATTCTTCTTAAATCTTCTCATATGAAGAACATATTAGTATATTTAATGGTATTAGAGTGGTAAGAGATTGATTTTTGTGTGGTGTGGCCCAACTTGGGTGGCTTGGTACATTACAAATGAGCAATGTTGTTGAGTTGATGGTGATGGGTATGTTACAAAGTGGTATCAGAGCATTGAGCTTGGATGGGCCAATTAATGGAATGCAGAAGTGAAATTTACAGAATATGCCTGCAAACTGGTTGATAGAATGCCAGAAAAAAGATGTTTCAAACTCGTTTTTTGAAATTACGGTAGCAAAATTGAGTGAAATTTCATGGGTAATGTGAAGAATTGAGCCTCTTTGGAAAAATTTGAACATAAGCAAATAAAACAAAAAAATTGGTATTATTTTGTGCGATGATGTCGACATGACATGGAGGCCATGTATCAACAGACATGGTAGAAAGATGTGTATTTCCACGGTGGCATGTACATGTTTCATGGGATGACAGTTTGCAGGTGACATGGAGCCATGTGGAAGACCAACTAGATCAATTCCACGAAACTGCGGTAAGATCATGAAAAAATAGCTAAGTGTTGGGACTTCTCGGAAGAACTTATGCATAGAAGGATACATGATTATGAGTATGTGAGTCTGCGAGCTCGTGATAATGGAAAAATGGAAAAGTGTCGGGACTTTTCGGATGAAATTATGAAAAGAAGGGTGCAATATTATGAATCTGCGAGTCCACGAAGATGGAAAAATGGATAAGTGTTGGGACTTCTTGGACATACTTATGAAAAGAAGGATGCATTATTATGAGTCGATGAGTCCGCGAAGATGGGAAAATGGCTAAGTGTTGGGACTTCTCAGACGGACTTAAGAAAATAAGGGTACAATATTATGAATCTATGAGTCTGTGAGCCCACGATGATGGAAACGTGGCTAAGTGTTGGGACTTATTGGACGAACTTATGAAAAGAAAGATGCAATATTACGAGTTCACGAAGATGGAAAGATGGTTAAGTGTTGGGACTTCTTGGATGGACTTAGGAAAGGAAGGTTACAATATTGTGAGTTTGTAAAGATGGGAAAATGGCTAAGTGTTGATGGCAGGTTCATGGAAGGGTCTTGGACAAAGAAGTCTAGATAACCACCCAGAAAATTGATCTGGGAAATTAATTTACAAGAAATGAGAAGAAAAAACTATGATGCATTATTGGAACAGAATTGTGCATAGTTTTCATGAATATGTTGAATTAATTAGATTTTACAAATCTTGTTTCCTGCACATTTTGTACAACTAACATAATTTAGATCAAAACAAGATCAACATAGAGATCAAAAAAATGGAAGATACATAGAGGACTTACAACCATGAAGAGGAAGTTAGGGGGTTGTATGACAGTTTGAGTAATGAAGGTACAAATTCAAATGGACATCGAGAAGGAAAGGAGGAAAGCATGAACTTAGTAGAAACCATAAAAAATATGCAAAAGGATGTCCAAAGTTATAAAGCTGATGAAGGAGTAGCAAGAAGACTTCAACATCAAGTTAATACAGAGCTTGGACAAAATAGAGAAAAATATGGATAAGGAGACTGACTCGTGCAAATTAGAGAGTGATAGATCTCATGATGAGAGGGGAATAACAAGAAGTTTTTGCGGGAATTACCATCACTCCCCAAGGAATTGAACTAGGAGAGCACACAGTAGTTCAATTCCATCCCCTATCAAGAAGCATAAGAGGATGCCTTGAATAGATGATCTACAAGGAAAGATGACTAATATCAAGCCTCCTACATTTTATGGTGAAAACAAGAAGGATGAGGATTCATAGACTTAGTTATTGGGCATGAGGAAGCACTTCCAGTTACATAACTACTCCTCACAAATAGAAGGAAAAAATTATATATATCATCTCAAAGGAAAAACTTCAATGTGGTGGGACTAATTTCTGCAAGTGCAACACATTGATGAGAAGAAGGTTACTTGGAGGGAATTCAAGAGGTATTTTAAAAAGCAATACTTGACCAAACGATACTATGATAAGAAAATGAAGGAATTATTTGAACTCAAGTTTGGGAGTATGACCATATATGAGTATGAGAGAAGGTTTTTAGAACTATTGAAATATGTTTCTTTCATCAAGGATGAACAAGTTAAGATTCAGAGGTACCTGAGTAGGATTCCATCTTTTATCAGTGATAAGATATTGTATGACGATCCCAAGACACTAGAGGAAACTATAAGAAGGGATAAATTCCTTTATGATCAAAATAAAGGAAGACCAACTTTCCAAAGGGAGTGGGAAGACAAAAAGAGAAGTAAGATGGACCAGAGGAAGAAGGGGATCAAGACACCATTCCTCAGAAATAATTCTTAGGGAAAATCGGCCTATGAAGAACCTGGAATGATAGAGGAAATAGGGAAAAGACCAAGGAAACCACTTATTCAATGTTGGGGTTGTGGAGGAGATCATGTGTTGACAGATTTCCCTCATAGGGGTGCAAAAGTGAAGACTTCTTACAATGTACAACAAGCTAAAACAATAGAGGACATGGGTAGAAATGTACCAATGATCTATGCAGCTTTGGATAACAAGCAAACTGAGTTTCAGTCACATATGATTGAAGTGGAGGGTAAGATCAACAACCAACCCATTGCTATTTTAATTGATTCAGGAGCTAGTCATAGTTAGCTATATCCTAAGATGGTGGAAAAATTTCAATTGCCAAGAAGTAAGCTTGGAAAACCTTGGTTAGTGCAACTAGAAACATAAGCTAAAAGGATAATTAACGACATGGTTAAGGCATATCCAATCGACATGAATGAGTTAAGCACAATAGTGGATTTGAATATCATAACTTAGGCTCATTAGATTTCCTCATTGGTATGTATTGGTTGGACAAGCATCATGATATGCTAGATTGTTATAATAAGGAATTTACTTGTTTGGATGAGGAAGGAATCCGAAGGATGGTTCAGGGAATTTACTTGTTTACCGAAAATCTCTAGCTACATAGGTTGGAAGACTCATGCCTTCACATTTGCACTCGTTCTTTTATATCGCGACTTTGATTGACTGCTTCCCCATTCCATACCTAGCCACATTTCCGATCGCAGATTTCAGGGCAGGTGCGCTCTAGATTGCACTTCCACTGTTCCATGACCTCCAAAGAGCACCCAAGAATTCTGCGATATAAAAATTTACAACCAGAATCTCACATCATACCCTCTGCCCTGTTAGGCAATTTTCCCTAAAATGTTTCAAGAGCTACAATTTGACTGTCGGGTCCTCACGTCTCTTGTGGAACTATTGTCACCCTATTTTGAAGCCCATCTGTCCAATTTCCATACTTTTCCATTTGTCTGAATCTCTTTCGTGGATCATTGGGTTGGTCGTTTCATGAAATATCCAATTTCCATATCGTTGTTTCCTGTGTCCGCCATCTTTGCACTTCTTTCAAGTATGAAATAACTGAATTTTAATGCTGATAGATCCAGAAACATACAGAAAATAACTTGCCATGAAATGGAATATCTATTGCAGATTTTAATATATTAGCCCTTCCTTTCCCTCTTCTATACTTAACCAAATTCCTATTTTTGTTTCCCTTTACTTTTTCTTTCTGGTTTTTTAGCCATTTTTTCCCAAAATGTCTACCTGTGCGGGTTCGCAGTCTCAAGGGTTCACATTTTTACTCGTGCTTTTATATCCCAACTCTGACCGATCGCTTCCCATTCCATACCTATCAACTTTTCAGATCATGGATTTTCGAGCAGGTGCGCTCTACATTGTACTTCCATTGTTTCATGACCTGCAAACAACACCTAGAATTCTGCGATATACAAATTCACTTCTAGACTCCCACATCAAACCCTCTTTCGTGATACACAGTTTGCACTCAAAATTCTTCTGTGATACACATATTTTAATATATTATCCCTTCCTTTCCCTCTTCTATACTTAACCAAATTCTCGTTTGTTTTTCCCCTTTACTTTCTCTTTCTGGTTATTTAGCCATTTTTTCTGAAAAATGTTTGCACTCATGATTTTATATCCCCACTTCGACCGACCGCTTCCCATTCCATACCTAGCAACTTTTCAGATCGCGGATTTCCTGGCAAGCACGCTCTACATTGCACTTTCATTGTTCTGTGACCTGCAAACAACACCAGAACTTCCGCGATACACAAATTCACTGTCGGAATCCCACATCATACTCTCTTCCATGATACACATTTTACACCCAAAATTTATGAGAACTCAGAATATATCATACCCTTCCATTGTTCCGCGACATGCAAACAACACCTGCGATTATGCAAATATACAAACCAGCCACTAGACCGCCCCACCATGCACTCTTCCCTTTTACGCATTTTGCAGTTAAAAAGGTCCAACCCTTCCAGCCACAGGTTCATGACATCCTACAACAAGCTAGGCAACACAACTTCCCCAACAAGGCAAGCAATTCACCATGATTCAGATTCAACAAACACTTCCCTCTGTCCCACGAGAACTCAATGAAATGGATACCATTGCTTCCTAACGAGGAAGGATTTATCGAGGTGGATATCGGTGGCCACACACCTATTCCATGGGCTCAAGAAATTTTTTTCCATCTTGGTAATTTTTCGGTAGTTTTTCGGGTTCCAAACTTTTGGGGCCATTTTGAGGCCCTAAACGATGTTTTTTGGGGATCTGGGGCCACAGCGATTGTTGAAGTCACTGACTTGGGCCAATCGAAATCATTTTTCTCAGTTATACCTTTCCAACGGTGTACCGAGGGCCCCAAACGGAGATCGTATGCAAAATTTATGCCCTCGGGAAGTTGACGTATCAACTACCCCCATCGAGGTCTGCAAACCTTTTGTTGTTTCATCTTCCAGGGTTAGGGTTTTGGATTTTAATTTTGTTAAAAAGACCTTTGGAGCCTCATTGTAACAATCATATTCCTGCGAATGCGAGTAACCATCACATCTCTTCTCGGAGATAAGCTGCAACCATTCTAGTGAGTCTTTCACTCTCTAATTTAACAGTCTTTGTACATTTTCGCTCATTAATAGAAATTGTTTATTACTGTATCTCTATGTTTATGGTTGCATCTATGATACATTTATGTTATATTATTGGATATCCGAGATATATCTATATATTTCTTTGTTATATTTCCGCTCTCATTTCGTGCAAAAAATAATCCGGATCAATGAAGATGGAAGATGAGGAGTGACGAAGATTGGCCATGGAAGAGGAAATGGATGCACTTATAAAGAATTATACATGATACTTAGTACCATTGCATGATGGATGAAAACCCATTGGATATAAATGGGTGCACAAAAATAAGATTGTTTTAGATGACAATGTTGGAAAGCACAAGGCAAGGTTGGTTGCAAAAGGACATTTCTAGAGAGGGGATAGACTTTGTAGATATCATTTCCCCAATTTCTAAGTTAACATATATTAGGTTCCTATTATCTATAGTAGTAGATTTTGATTTAGAGATAGAACATATGGATGTGAAAACAACATTTATACATGGTAACTTGAAGGAGGATATCTATATGAAATGATTAGAGAACTATGTTGAAAAATGTAAAGAGTCATTGGTTTTCAAATTAAAAAATTCTTTTTATTGTGTGAAACAATCTCCCATAATTTGGTACCAAAAGTTTGATTCTTTTGTGCTGGGATTGGAATTTTTGAGATCCAAATCAGATCGTTATGTATACTACAAACAAGATGTTGACCATTTCCTTTTATCAACCTATATTTAGATGATATGTTATTCTTTAGTAATAATAAGGATATGATTTGTGATTTGAAGTATCATCTTTCAGCACAACTTGATATGAAGGGCTTGGGTGATCCAAAATATATATTAAGAATGGAGATCAAGAGAGTTAAAAAAAATACAAAGCTTTGTCTAAGCCATAGTAATTATGTAAATTATTTGCTACATGGTTTTCACATGGAAGATTGTAGACCATTGAGTTTTCTTATTTCTATTGGAACTAAACATCTAGTTGAGAAATGTACTACAACATTCATAGAGATGGAGGAAATGATTTTTTTTCTTTATGCTAGTGCAGTTGGTAGTTTTATGTATGTTATGGTTTGTACTAGACCAACCGTTACTCAAGTAGTGGGAGTCTTGAGTCAATTCATGGTTGATCATGGATGTGAACATTGGGATGTAGTGAACAGGGTCTTCAATTAATTGTGAAGTACTTCTGAATATTCCATTTTCTATCATAGTGATGTTTCACGAGACCCACACTTAGTGGATATACAAGGTTAAGTGGAGTCTAATTATGCAATGGATCTTTATAGAAGAATATCTACAAGAAGATACATGTTTCAATTCTTTCACGGAGTAGTAAGTTGGATAAGAAAGAGAAATGTTGTGGTTTGTTTTTCCACTATGGAGGCATAGTATACAGAAGCTACTCATACCTATGAGGAGGCGATTTGGCTTATGAAACTATGTTCAGAAGTAGAGCTATGTGAGAGAGCTATTGCAGTTCAATGTGATAGTAACAATCGCATTTGTATAGCTAACCCGGTTTTTCAAGCGAAGACAAAGCATATAAATATCCAATACAGTTTCATCAGGGACATAATAGAGGATGGAAATGTGATACTAGATAAATTTAAAACTTTGTAGAATGTTTTATATGCATTGATGAAATCAGTGAATGCGGGTAAATTCAAGTGGTGTTGTGAGTCCATAGGCCTTATGTCCCCTAGTAATTAGCACATAGTTTGATGCATTCTCCAATATACTCTTGCAAGGTATATGGAAAGTGGGAGGATGTTGGGACATGAGCGTCATACTTTGCAGTCTTGTAGTGGATTAGGTAATGATTGTTGTGCAATAGTAGGGAATAAATGTTGAGCAATAAAAGGGAATTATTATTGAGTAGGGGTAGAGAATAAATGCAGATCACTAGTAAGCAATGAATGTTAAGTAACAACCACCAATCAATTAATTGTTGGTGGTTTCCAATATGTAAAATTGAAAACCCATAAATGGTTCATGGTTTTTTTATGCTTATTTATTGAGTCCCAGGGTTGGAGGAAATGTAGTGTATGAGTTTTAACTTACTGTTATGTTGTCGAAATTTATCTAGAATCCTTATATGTTGTTGAAAACTTTTACTGAAAGAACATAGACTCTGTAATGTATTGTAACCATTTAATTACTAAACAATACATTGTGAGTGTTTTAGTGTATGATATTTTTCTCCCAAAAATTTTTTCCTTGAGAAAATTGTTATACAATAGTTTGATATTTCGTTCATTTATTTACACAATACTCTCATTGATTAATGTAAAAAACATATTCCATATTCCATGCCTATACTTCCTTTCATAAATTCTAACATCATGAACATTAAAATTTGAGATAATTAAAGTGTTGTTATAAAACGTTTATAAATTTGTTAAATCTACTACCAAATGGATACTCATGATCAATTATAATAATAAAATGTTTAAATTTTTACTTTTAAGATATACCATAACACAATTTTGTTGAGATATATCTCAATACTATCAAAATGAGTAACAATTGGTATTTTGGGCTCGCCTTTCCTCTCACGGATGGTCTACAGTTTTTATTGCGCTATTACTTTTGACTTGAAATGGATAAGATGGTTTCTCACTGTTTTTACTGACAATCTTCCAATCCAATTTAAATCTAGCCAACAAACTTTTATGCCTACGGTATTCACCATTGGTTACTTATTGTCATTTCACAGTCTTTATTATTGTTCGATTCTGCTTATGAGATAACATAAAAGAAACACATATCTTATTGGTTATTATTTCACATGGTTTATTATTTTTTGTTTCTTCTTTTAAAAAGTATTTGTGAGCTTTCTAAAATCTTCAAAAGTATTTTTCACGATTGGTTATATTTTATTAGTCCCTGCAAAATTTAGAAAATAATAGGACAGTTGCATTGCAGATCGGACAACGTATTTTGATGACGTATTCTGATGACGTATTGTGGATGAGTTGTGTATGACGTATGAGTTGTGTATGATCATTTGTCATTTGAAGTTGAGGGATGGATTTTGATGGGCAAATTGCCCGTCACGAGGTGATTTGCCAGTCAAATAAGTTAAAAAATTTGGACAAACCGTCAACATTTTAAGTTAAAAAATTTGTATAACTTGTCAACATTTTTAATTAAATCTGTCAAAACGGGTATCTGATTTATGGAAACCGTCAAATTTAACTATCGGTTCAGATTTGAAATTCCAACCCGACTCTTTTTCAAACGAAGTTACTCAACTCACGTATGGTAGGTAACCGTCCACGTACACCAATCCAATTAAATCCTGACATTAATTAATTGTCCACTGTCCAACGACTTTTCTCCTCTCATCTCCTTGGCTTTTATGTCAGGTTGAAGGTACATTCTGACAACCCATTTTTACCCTAAAGTTTTAATGACACCTCATTTTAACTATTGATGAGGTCACCTGCAAAGTTCGTATTTATGACGTCAGTTTCCAAAGTTTTCAGTAAACCGTGAGTAATTATTTTGAGAAATGTGAAATCTTCAATTTTAAATAAAGGTCTGTACATTAGTTTTATATTAATAGAAAGTTAAAAATTAGGTTGGTTGTTATAAGTGATGGCAAGATAAATACGATGGCGAGATGGCGAGATGAAGGGGGCGATTTTGGCGCCCATGGCGCATTTGAACCTGGTTCTGATATTGAAGCTCACCATAGCCTGTAACCTGATCAGATGTCCTCAAACAGATGTTCTACCGAATCTCATCAACTGCGGTAATCTTCTTTTAGTTGGTTTCTCTCGCTCCTTTTTGATCTGACTTACTCATTTCTCCCTGGCGCCTCTCGGTTGGTATAATCCAACTCAGCTTGGTTTTTTCACCTTTTACTCGCTGTTTTGTCTCGTTTGCTCGCTGGGTTGGCTGGGTTGTCTCATAGTTTGTTGGACTGTTTTTCAACCACATGCTCACCTGCTGTCTTTCTTGTCTTTTTCCCTGTCTCCCTCCTGATCACTGATCTGCGCTGAGTGACTCCTGCTACACCATTACCCTTTTCTGACTGCTTTACCTTTAACCCGCTGGATCGGTCGGAACTTCCTCGCCGACTGAGCTTTCTGTACTCGTATTTCGCCCTCTTCCTTTTTGTATTCTCTTGAAGTTGCACATGGAGTCAAAGGATACGTTTACAACTGTTGAGAACCTGGGGGACCCTTGGGACCACCCAGAGGTTCTGGCCTCGATAGATGAACTCTGTACAAAACACTTTCATCCAAATAAGACTGCTGGCGCACCTCCTCTTTCACTTTCCAGCCCCAATCTTCCACCTTACTCTGCTCCACAAACTCATCTGTCGGCTACTACTTCAAAGAACGTTCCACTACAGTCCCTTTTGGAAGAGCCTCATCCAGTCTCACCTCAACCAGGTTTATCACAGTACAACACAGGATTCCAGAAGAATCTTTCACAAACAGAATACAAGTCTTTGCAGAACTTGACCTCACATAAGAATCTTGGATCTCAGAAACGCCCACAAAAGGTTTGGAAACCCAAGCGAAGGCATCCCAAACTTGTGCTTGGAATGGATATCGGGCTACCTGAAGCATGCAACTTAGCCCTGTGTGCTTTAGTTGGACGTTTAGCCTACAAACTAAACTGCAAGCAGAAGTTAGAAGCCTGGATGGACTCAACTTGGAAACCTATTCTCGGGTACCTTCCCAAGTTTCACATGTTACAACATGGTTGGCTAGGCTTTATTTTTAAGACTCTGGAAGACTCTGCTTTGATCCTGGGAGGCTTTTGGCCCATCGACGGGGGAAGTCTCATGCTAAAACGTTGGAGACTTGGTTTTAACCCTGCCACAAAATTCTTTAGTCTTCGACATCTCTGGGTACTCCTCCCAGGTCTCCCGCTCCAACTTTGGAATCTGCAAGCTCTTGAACGGATTGGAGCCTCCATAGGACGTTTTCTCAAAGTGGACTCAAACTTGCTTGAGGCAGAGGATAGAAGAATAGTGAGGATTTATGTGGAATTAGATATTCAGGCTGGACTTCTTGAAGTCTTGGAGATAGACTGGCGCGGTCAACTGCTCTCTCAGAGATTGGACTACCTAGGCATTCCGTTCCGCTGCTCTTTCTGTCGTAGAACTGGACACTTGCGAAGAGACTGTTCCAAGTACCCCCCTCCAGAGGTGATCTTGGACCCAGCTGAAGAGGCAAATTTTAATGGCTATATCTCATCTCCAAATCAGCCAATTGAAGCTCCTTTCTATCAAAGCGATGACACTGCTTCGGAGGATGATTTAGTGAGTAAGATTCAAAAACTCTTCCCTTCTCTTTACAACACCTTCTCGGCCTCGGACAAACTCTTCATTTCTGAACACGCTGATCTTATTTTGTATCCAACCTCCACGGCTTCCTTAACAGCCCATTCCATTGATCCTCTCGTACCGAATTCCATCCAACCTTCCGCTACTATACCATCTCCAGCTCAGGTCCCCCACACTTCTCAACCCTTTCCGACTACTCATTTGTTGTCTTAGACCGATCCCTTCATTGCAAGTGATGTCTCCCAGGATCCTAACTCTCTCGCCGGATATACTGAACCTTCCCACTCGGAAACACAACTGGATTCACTGATTTGGGATTCTTCCCTTGAACCCTCCCTTCCCTTTGAATCTCTCCCGCTCCACACATACCATGGAAAAAATACAGTCCTAGGATCCGGGAGTCTCTCTGATCGCCCATCTTCCTCAAGACTTATACCTTCCACAGACCAGGACCCTACCTGGTCAAGAGGAGTAGGCCTGTAGCTCTCTCCTTTAAAAACCCGCAGTGCACGAAAGAAGACATTGACTGGCTCGACATCAACGGTTTCTTCCATTCCTGTTCCAACACAAAGGGCGCTTAGAGACATTAAAGCCCTTGCAAGAGGGAATTCATGATCTTGCTATCCCTCAACATCAGAGGGGTCGGAGGACCTCTGAAACAAGCCTCCATGAGAAGAATCATCGATCAGACACAACCTTCTATCATCTTCCTTCAAGAAACTCTTGTTGCTGCTTCAGTGGCTAGAGATTTCATGCATTTACTTCGCCCAAGCTGGCTGTCCTGTGCAGCAAGTTCTGTGGGAACTTCGGGAGGACTACTAGCCACTTGGGACCCTGCATTTTTCAATCTCTCCCCGATGCTCAGCCCTGGGGGAATCTTGCTTACCGGGACTAGTCTGGAACTAAACCGTCCTATCAACCTGTTAAACGTATATGGCCCTTGCACTGGACGCAAAGCCTTCTGGCAGCGGCTAGACAATCTGGGACTTCTGGCGGCAGAGAACCTCATTCTCGCCGGTGATCTTAATCTAACTACCAACACTTTTGAAATTTGGGGCGACTCGGCATCGACTGACCCTCTTTCAAGTTTTTTTCAACAGATTTTTTACAAAAATGCTCTGATTGATATAAAACCACCAGAGCTTCTGCCAACTTGGAGGAATGAAAGACAAGGGTCAGCTAACATTTCCAAACGACTAGATCGATTTTTGATTGCTGAGAGTCTACTCTTACCGACTTACAGTTGTCGTGCATGGGTTAAACTTCCCTTCTTATCTGATCATACACCAATCTGCCTTCAATTAGGGGAAGGCCGTGGAGCCAAGGGTCATCCCTTCAAATTTAATTCGTTGTGGTTGAAGGAACCTTCCTTCATTAAACTTGTTACATCAGTTTGGACAGACAACTCTCTCGTCATTCCTGGAGACGCACAAAGGAATTTGTTCAGAAAACTCAGTACATTAAAATCTCTCTCGATTCAATGGCTAAAGGATAAAAAAGACAGAGATCAAGCCAAGCATAACAACATTGAACTTGAGCTGGAATTTCTACTAAAACAAAAGCTTCAGATGCCTAGCTGCGAGGACTTAGAACACAGGATTTGATCTCTAGAGGACGCCCACAACAAACTTCTTCGTGATGAGGAGGAGAGATGGCGTATAAAGAGCAGGATGTTGTGGTTGGCTGGAGGTGACAAAAATACAACCTACTTTCATAGAGTTGCCTGCTCCTGTAGATCAAAAAAGAAAATCTGGGAGATCGAAGATGAAACTGGAACTCTACACCACTCCCAGGCAGAGATCAAGTCGGCGGCTTACACACACTATAAATCTTTTTTCCAAGCACCTCCAGCTCCTTCACTTGCAGCGCAGACAACAACAGCTAGTTTATTTCCAATATTGATTTCTCCCGAGGAAGCAACTTTGTTACACTCCCCTTGTTCAAAGGAGGAACTATATGAGGTAATCAAAAGTTTTAAATCAGAAAAAAGCCCAGGACCCGACGGCTGGTCGGTCGAACTCTTCCTACACTTTTTTGAACTAATGGGCCAGGAAATTCTAGACGTCATTGAAGACTCGAGAACAAGAGGGATTGTAAGCACACAACTGAACAAAACCTTTGTGGTTCTGATTCCAAAAACAAATTTTCCCAGGCATTTCAATGATTTTCGCCCCATTTTGCTCTGCAATCTTTGTTATAAAATTATCTCTAAAATCATTGCTGGTAGACTCCGACCTTTTCTCTCTCGGGCGCTCTCCGAAGAACAGCTTGGCTTCCTCAAGGGAAGACAGATTCTTGATGTTGTCAGTGTTGCACAAGAATGCATCCACACCATTAAGACAAAAAACCTACAAGCTATCCTCCTAAAGTTGGATCTTAAAAAGGCATTTGATTGCATAAATTGGAACTTTCTACATCTCATCCTTATCCAGAGCGGTTTTGGCACTTCTAGAACAAATTGGATAATGGGTTGTATCTCCTCGGCAACCCTGGCTATTTTAATCAATGGCGAAGCTACAAAGGCCTTTCATTGTGAGAGAGGGCTCAGACAGGGTTGCTCTCTCTCCCCCCTTCTTTTCATATTGATCCTGGAAGGTCTCAGCATCTTATTAAAGATCAAACAAGCGGAGGGACTCTTGAAAGGAGTTAAAGTGGCAGGGCTGACTCATATTCTCCATATCCTTTTTGTTGATGACGTTTTGATCTTGACAACTGCTAATTATGCCGAATGGTCCATTATACATTCGATCCTCTCTTCATTTTGTGATGTATCTAGTTTACAAATCAATGCCACTAAATCCATTTTCTTGAATTCAAAGGCACAGGACTCCTTAAAACTCGATTTAAGTGAGCTATTTGGTATTGGTTTCCTCGAGCTTGAGGAGGGCTTTACCTACTTAGGATTTTTCTTAAAATCTTCCGGATACACACTAAAAGATTGGGCTTGGCTTGTTGACAAATTCGAAGACAAAATTCTCAACTGGAAGCACAGATTTCTCTCTATGGGGGGAAGATTTATTCTGATCAAAGTGGTGCTGGAAAGTCTACCAGTCTATTGGATGGCTTTAGCACACATCCCAGCCTCCGTTTTGAAGTCACTCCGTCAACTCATCTTTTCATTTCTTTGGTCTGGTTGTAAGAAGAATAGAAGCTTTCATCTCAGCAAATGGGAGGATCTCTCTAAGCCAAAGTCGATGGGAGGTTGGGGCCTCAAAAACCTGTCTCTCTTTCAAAAGGCACTTTCGACTAATACCTTCTGGAGATTATTAACTAAACCAGGACTTTGGAGTTCTGTAATCAGAGCTAAGTATCTACACCATCTTCCGGTCCATATTTGGATCAGATTCGCGGAGGTCCATCCTTCAACTGGTTCACAGTCTTGGAAAAAATTTTCTGCCACACTTCCGATCATATTAAAGTGGCTCTCATGGGATCCCAGAGATGGTCGCTTGATCGAAGTTGGCAGCGACTGCATACTGGATTTAGGCAGGAATGCGATTCTCTCTCCTCCTCTACGCGCTTATCTACAAGACAAAAATCTTATTTATTTACATCATTTCTACAGCCTGTCCATTGCAGGCACACTTGGCGACTCTTGGCTGAGCAGTTTGGATCTTCAGTTAGATTTGGAACACAGGGCCGAATGGGATAACTTCTCTCAACTTCTCAAAGCTTCCGGCGTGTATTTAAAGTCAAAAACAGACTCCCTAATCTGGACAAGGGGAGATCGGTCAGGGCTGTTAACTGCAAAGAATGTATATCAAGCGTTGGCCGCCATTACCTGGAATCCATTAAAATCATACTGGAGACAGAGGATTTGGAGGGACACTTGCCCTTTAAAATACAAATTGTTCGCTTGGCTCATGCTGGAGAATAAATTAATGTTCTGGGACAAATTGCAAGCGCGCGGCTGGGAGGGCCCGAACCGCTGCTCTCTATGTGCTCGTGAGATTGAATCATCGCTGCATGTATTTGTTCTCTGCTCTTTCACCCGAGCAATTTGGACATCTATCACACCGGCTCTAAATATTTCTACACATTGGAGTGGTAACAATGTTCAAACTTGCTTCCAAAAATGGATTCTCAATAACAACACACATTCAATGCTTCCGATTCATCTATGCTGGCATGTTTGGCTGTCCAGAAACGCTGTAATCTTTAATGATAAGAAGCTGTCTATCCATTATGTTTCTTCTCTCATCTTGGCAGAGGAAAACAAACTTGCAAAGCCATTACAAGTTAAGCCAACAGATCGACGTCCTTTTCACATTCCATTTGATAGGGCGGTGGCCTGGTTCGACGGGGCCTCTCAACAAGGGGGTGCGCTATGTGGAGCTGGGGGGTAAATTGTTTTAAATCCACATACGTGTATTCACTGTACTTTGAACTGCAGACGGGGTTCCAACACAAAGGATGAGCTGATTGGTGCTTGGACTTCACTAGTTATGGCTAGTCGCCACACTGATGTATTGCTGCTCCTTGGTGACTCCAAGATTACTATTGATTGGCTGAACAGACTGGCCGACTTCCGAGTGGCAACCCTTAATTGCTGGAAGGAAAGGACCAAAGATGCTACTCTTCTTTTCAGAACAATTACCTTTCAGCACATTTTCCGAGAGGAAAACAACGAGGCAGACTCCCTCTCGAAAAAAGCTTTGCTCCTCCCTCCGAGCCAAATTTTATTTTCATTTTGGGAGGATGGTAACGAAGGTCCCACCTACAAGATAAACCTTTGATTTGATTCCTTCTTAGCAGAAATCTGAACTTTGACAGATATTTGCCTTGATTGTCGGGCCATTGCTGGTTTTGAACCAAGTATTTTGTGGTATCTCCTTGATTCGCAGCTGTATGAGAAATCGTCACATGTAAACTTTTATATCCTTTTGAATATAAAGAGCATTTTTTCTTGTGGAAAAAAAAAATAGAGTAAATTTATAAGTTATATAATAATTTATTATTTTTTAATTGTGTAGAGGTATATTTTTTTATTAGTTTAATAAAGAACATGAGTAAATTTTTTTGGTACTAATATGCACATCAAATTTAAAAAATTATTAATAACATATAAAATATTGGAATATTTATCATAAATAAAATATTTTAATGTTTATTTTAAATAAAATATTTTTATATCAATTATATATATATATATATATATATATATATATATATATATATATATATGTGTGTGTGGTGTAATTGAAAGTAAAAAAATAGTATAAATGAGAGGTGTAATTACTTTCATGATTAACATAGAGTTGACACATTGTTATTAGTGAAAAGTCGTCGTCCGTAGCATTGTGCACAATGGTTGAAGAAAGACATCAATGCCAACAACAATTAGTCCACCCACAACACCAAAATCCATCCAAAAGGAAAAAATATATATAATTGAATAAAAAATCAAAGTGCACAAATTCACCAAAGGAAGCGCGTGCACAGTGCGCATAATGCGCAGACCAACACAAGCCTCAACATGCATTGTGCGCAAGATGCGCGACTATATACGAAAAAAGCCACGCACTTCTATGAATGGCGCATTTATGGATCTTGTCGACCCCTCAACCACTTCTAGTCCGACCCCCAACACCATTTGACACTCATATATGAGCGAACTCTAGCTTGGAGGTTGGTCAAGGGCTATGAAGTACCCTAAAAAGCCCCTTGTTCACACTATGAACCAATTATATATTGCCATGAATGGATGCTATAAATACGTTCCATGAGTGTGCTAAGAAAATAAGAACTTTAGGGTATTGTTATGTTGCAAGAATTCTTCTTTGAGAATCTTTTCTCTTTGAAGCATTCAAGAACCATTGCAATAGGCCATTCCACTCAACTCTTGAGGGAATAGGCATTGTATTTTCTTCATCATTCTCATTTCCTTCATTTTATGAAGAGAAAAACTCTCAATTAGAGAACTCAAGAGCCCTCCCAAGGAGGAAGAGGGGACACATAAGTCCCTGCCTTTCTCTACGGTGTTTAGTCTATCAATCTATTGATCCATTGGTAGCTATATGTTGGTCATTTTTCGATTTTCACGGTTCTATCTCTTCAAGCTTCTATAACATTTATTTCTTAGTTGTTTTTAGTTGTATTTCTTTATTTCTATGTGTATTTGGTTTATCTAATCAAATCACAAATTTTTTCTTGTTTAGATGGCTTAACTAAGCATGCAAGTGTTGTGTTTTTGCTCACCCAAGTGACAAAACAAACACAACGGATTGGCGACCATACTGGGGATCGGTATCAAATTCCTGTTTATTTAAGTCTTGAGTGCACTTCATTTTGATTGTATTGACATGCAGGTACCAAAACCAGCCCAGCCCAACCTGCCAAAGTCAAAATTCAAAGTTGAGAAACGAGTATTTCACTTGGAAATTTCTTCTCGGACGTGTGACAGGAAGTGCATGACTTTCAAAGCCCACAGACGTGCACTGTGCGCGAAACATGCTTCATTACTCTGCACATTGTGCGCCATTTGTGCCCCTGTTAGAACTGTAGCCCGTGCATAACTCCAGTTTTTTCAAATTGTAAGGGTTTTTATGAATGGTTTGAGGGCCCCTATCCTTCAGATTTTTATTTTTCTGCACTTTGTAAGGCAACTACACTTCACTTAGAGTCCTTTCAAACAAGAAAGGTTAGTTAACATAAGCACATAGGGGTAAAAAGAATCACTATTCTTCTCTTTTTCTTTTTTCCCATATGGATGACTCATTTGGCTTTTAAAAATTTTAAGTTGAAGTTATTGTTTTTCATACACGATCGCTTAAATTGGGACTAGAAGTTAATTTTAACCCTCAAGTATGCTATTCTCTCGCACCATAGTGTGATCTCGGGAATCAAAAAAGGTGGTTAAAATAACACTTCATCTCCCTTAAACCATTCATTTAGGAGAGGACAAATCCCCCCTAGAGTTCCTATTAGTTTTTTGGAAGTAATCTTAAATTTTTGTAAGGGCCCATACATGCCCACATGTTTACAATCCTAGGATAGTTTCTAAATGTTTTGTTAGTTTAGACAACACTCTAGGAAAGTTAAATGTTCAAAGTAACAGGCCCATACATGCCCACATGTCTACAATTCTAGGATAGTTTCAAAAATATTTCTTAGTATAGACAACATTTTAGGGAGTTTAAAGGATTTGTAAGGACCCATATGTCCACATTGCTAGTTCTTCAGGGATTTAAATATTTTGCAAGGTTGTACCAAAGATACATAGTAATATAGGTAAGAATATTTGTAAGGACCACAGGAAGTCCACATGTTGCAATCTCACACTTAACTTATTAAAATATTTTGCACACTTTTCACTTTCTTGCACACAAAGCCACTCCTCACACACATAATTTCTATTAGAATAGTGGAGGTCGAAGTAGGCTTTCTTCAAAAAGAATTCTGAAAGATCCAACTACTTCTTTGGAGATTATCCACACCAATTAATTCAAACGATGGGAAAAACTAGAAGCCACTCTCTCCAAGATATGGAAAACAGGTTTCTCAGTGCCCATTGATGCTCGTGGAATAGCACATGGCCTAGCACTTCTTTGGAATCCAAACAAAGTTCATTTTTAGAATTTTTTCTATATCGAATATAACATCTTAGCATAATTCCAAGCGATAGGAGACAACACCTCAAGATTTATTACCAATGTCTATGGGTTGTAGCATCTAGATGAAAATCTTATTTTCATGAAACAATTGTAGCACATAGTTGAGCAAGTTCATCCCTATCTTTGGATAATTGGGTGATATTTCAACCTAATCACCTCTCTAGTTGAAAAAAGAGGAGGTATCATAGGTTTAGACTAGGATCATATGATGTTCAAATACTTCTTTCAGAATCATCAATTAATCAACCTCAAGACAAGTAATGGCACCTTCAACTAGAATAATTGTCGTGGGGATTAACAACAAGCAACATGCAGACTAGAATGATTCTTGATTTCTAAATCATTAATTCTTTCAGGTATGCATATGGAATCCACCATTGTTCATGTTGTTGGATCAGATCATTGGCATATTTGTCTCTCTTTAGACACTCTTAGTAAGCCTCTTAAGAAACCTTTCATATTTGATCATTTATTGCTCCCTCACCCAGATTTCCTCAGTAATGTCCAAATATGGTGGGAGGAAGAAAGAATAAAACATGGTTCCCTCATGTATCATTTCCAACAACGCCTCAAAGGTCTGAAAAACCATTGCCATCAAACATTGGAACAAGAGAGCTTTTGGGGACATTTTTTCAAGCCCAAAATCTTATATCTAATCGAATGGATATGCTCTAGTAGAAAATCATCTCCATTGGACGCTCTCCTGAGCTAGCTTAGCAAGAAAATATTCTCATGGACCAAATTGAGGAAGACAAAAGAAGGAGAAAATACATTGTTGATAAACATCACGAGTTCAATGTTTAAAATAATGGGATCATAACACAAAATTATTCCATCGCTCTATGATTCGAAGGATACAAATCAATTGCACCACCCACCTCACTTCGACGTAAGGTAATAACTAACCTACCATTCTGAAATTCAATAAGCATTAACATCTTTCTTTCAATATCTTCTCATTGAGCCTCAAAATGACCAATCATATTTCATCCATTCCATCACCCAAAATATTCACTGCTTAATCTCTGAGGAGCATAATTCCAGCTTCTTGTGACCCATCTCCCTCACAGAAGTTGAAGAATCCAATTTCAGTCTTGCAGTGGGTAAATCCCTTAGCCATGATGGCTTCACCTCATACTTCTTTTATCACTATTGGTCCATCATTAAATGGGATGTTTTGGCCCTGGCTTAGGAATCTGAAAGAATAATGGGGTTTCTCCCAACATTGAATTCCACCTTTATTACCCTCATATCCAAAGAAGATAAGGTAGAAAATCCTAGCAAACTATTCCCTATATCTCTTTGTAATGTTATATACAAAATCATCTCCAAAATGATTTCTCTTCGACTTAAACCCCTTCTCTTGTCCCTTGTATCCCCAGATAAAGTTGGGTATGTAGAAGGGTGACACATTTTGGATAGCATCCTCCTTGCTCATGAAGTATCTCATTCCCTCAAATCCACCAAGACTCTAGGCAAGCTAATTAAACTTGATATGTCAAAGGCATTTTACAAGATCAGTTGGCATTATATTAAGGAATTTCTCCTAGCTTTTGGATTTCATTCAGACTGGGTTCAATGAATAATGGATCTCCTTTCCTCCATCTTATTTTCTGTATTGGTTAATGGTTTCCCCTTCCCCCCTTTTCATCCTTCTCGTGGTATTAGGTTGGGTGATCCCCTCTCCCCTTTTCTTTTCCTCCTTATGGTTGAAGGGCTTGGACGGAGTCTCAAAGAAACAATGACTAGTAATAAGACTAATGGCCTCTCTCTTCATGGCTCGGGAGACCCCTGAATGCACAGTTAGTTTGTGGATCACAATTCTCATGGGCTCTCCCTCTACCCACGAAGCTAGATCCTTCAAAAACGTTTTGGATGATTTCATGGAATATTTTGGTACTTTTATAAACCACCACAAATCCAAGCTCTTCCTTTTTAATACCCCACTCCCTAACCTATTCCATATCACCCCCATTCTAGGCTTCACCAAGAGTTCCCTTCCTTCCAAATATTTGGGTGCCCCTTTACTCACCTCTAGAGTTCACAATAGTTCCTAGGAATACTTTCTTTCCAGTATTAGTAAAAAATTATCGAGTTGGAATTTCATACCTCTTAACATTGTTCGTATACTGGTTCTCCTAAAATATTTCCTTCAACCTATACCACTTTATATTTTCTTTTCCTTAGAAGATCCAAAAAGAATTCTCAAAGAAATAAAAAGATTGTCAAAAAAAACTATTTGGCAAGGTGCCCAAGCCTCAAATAAGTGGGATTTAGTCGCATGGAACACTATCTATATATCCAAAGAGAAAGGAGGATTGGGATTAAGATATTAAGATATCCTTAATTAGACTCTTGGAGCTAAAACTTGGTGAAGATGGCTTCGGCAAAAAGGTAAACTATGGATTAGACTTTGGAAGAACAAGTATGTTGAACAATTGGACCAAGCATATATTATTTGAATGTTGGAAGAACCCTCAGGATCCCTTATTTAGAATTCCTATTGGAAGAAAAAGATGCTTATACAACACAATTTATGGGATATTCAGAATGGACAATCAACCCTCTTTTGGGAGGACTCTTGGTAGAAACTCCCTACTCTTCATCTAGATCCATAGTGGAATATTATTAAACTTTATCCTCAAACTAACCAAGGATTATAGGTTAAGAACTATTTCCAAGACACCCATCAAGCAAAGGAGTGGAAAATGTGGCACCTTGACCCAGACCAGTTTCCTCTCAAAGATCGTCATCTCCTTTCACCCCTAAATCAAACTCTGGAACAAAGGAAAAATAAGATGAATACTCAATTGGATAAACTGCGATGGGGCTACTACCCTACAAGCAAATTTACTCTTAAGGAATATTATCACCTTGTTTCCTAGAATATATTCGTACCTGATGACACAATATGGAAGAAAATTTGGAAAGGAAATTTTTGGCCAAAGGTGTTGGAATATTGAGAGGGGGGTGTGAATCAATATTATCCCTTTTTCACAATTAGCAGTTTCTTTTTATATTTTATTGATTACAACAATAAATCAACAATGAATTGTATCCAAAATGAATTATATAAATATATTTAATAGAAATTACAAGGATTTTATGAAGAACAGTGAAGGACACCAATCTTTTTAGAGCACCAACTCTAGGAGACACATATCTCCTTCTTCAGGGCACTAACCCTAGGAAGAACCAACTCCCTCGTCTTTAGGGTACCTACCCTAGGAAGCACAAACTCCCTTGTTTTTAGGGAACCAACCTTAGGAAGCACCAAATCCCTTATATTACACTTAAATGATACGAATCCTTCTGTGCTCCTCCCTTCCACCCTCACTGCATAAATATCTTCAACTTTCCTTCTTGGAATCTTCTTCTTCTTTTGATCTTCTGATCTAGACTGAAGAGACACTTTCTTCTCACCACTCTTTCTCATTTATATACTCTTCCAACTTGTGTGATCTATGAAACATTGTGTCCCTTTGTTTGGACCATCACAACTCTTCATTTTAACATTAACAATAATCACTATTATTATTCAAACATTATTGTTAATTCTTTTAAACTTAGTAAGAGTGCTTTTCGTAAATTGATCACAGATATGGATCAATTTCTTTTTAACTTGATTCCATGTCTCTGCAAATATTTCAGAAATCAAGTTCTGCAGAGGTGCTTCCTTCAAATAATTTTCATACAACCACAGACGCATAACCACGAGCTTATTAATTTAAGCACTTCCTCTTCTTTCTCCATTTTCTTTTTATTCCATACAACCGCAGGTGGTGACCAGGCTCTAGGATAAATAAGTGTTTGATCACTTGTAAATATCGACGGTCACATTTTAATCGCACGATGAGATGGACGAATGTCATTATTTCAGAGCTTCATCCTTCAAGACTTCCATCCTTTGTGATCTTCCAAACCTCCTAGAGTATCTTTTGCCGAAGCGTGTATCGTCACTTCCCTACTCAATAACCTTCACAAGTCAAATATCTAGGACCATGGGTTTAGGCACAAAAGAGATTCGACTCTACGGGTATTCATCTATTTGTAACTTTGAGACTTCGGGCTACTCGAGCTATGAAGTAGGTCAATCCCTCCGTAGTTTTACCTACCTAATAAGTCATAGGGCTATGGTGACATATTGATTTCAGTTGTTAGTGTACCTTACATTATCCTTCCACTCTACTCGATCCAATGGTCGAGAACGATTCTTGAGGTTCTTAGATCAACGATCAGTGTTGACTTCGGCCTTCGATGCTTCGGGCGGTTTACTAGTGGTAGAATCTGGTTTCTCCCGAAGTACATACTCCCGAAGTGGCGTAAATTGCTGACGTCACTCCTGACTTGGCACTGGCCGAGTGGCTGCCACATCTCACTTAGATTCATGACTTACGTAACCTAAAGTGCCATCTAGACCTAGACACTTGTCACCATATGATTGCGCCACATGTCCTTGCTAACGTGGTCTTGCTTACATGGATCTCTTGATGTGTGTGCTATGTGTCTTCACTTGGATCTAACAGTCATCATGTATTCTCTAGATCTAATGGTCCTTCTTTATGGCTTACTCGGTCCCTCCACTCAACTTAATCCAACAGTCGAGAATGCTCTCGAAGTATCTCAATGATCAAGAATGATTGCGGGGTCCCAACTATCATGATGTTTAAAACTATTTTAGAGTTCCACAATGGAAACTAATCATTGGTAGTGGAACTGATGTCAATCGTAGATCTATTGGCAGGTGATGATCGACAGTCGGTGTGGATTATGGAACCATAACTTGCACGTGGTTTAGTTTGTCGCCCAAACTCCGCAATTTGAAGTTGTGTGATTGTTGGTGGATCAACCACAGTCGTCGATCTTTGAATCGATGAGATCGAATGGTATAGACTAATTGCGGGATTGGAATTAACGGGTTGTTTAATCCTCCCTTCATGCTCTACAATCAATCCTTTCCCTTGATATGGTGCCTTCATATCCAACGGTCAAGACTTGATCTGATCCTTGACAAGTCCTCCAATGGATCGAATGGAACTTCAATGATCCTTCTCTTGTAACTCCCATATCTGACGGTTGAGATATAATTCTTCCAAACTATGAATTCCCCTCGATCTGACGGTTGTAGACTATCCTGAAATAAGAATGAATGACTCTTGACATCTCTTCTGAGATTTTGGGTTTATACTTGATTTCCAATTGAAGAAAGGATATATGCATGCTTTGATATTGTGGAATCTAATATGTTGCCTCTCCCGAGCTTTTAGGTAGATTCCTCATTTATAACAACTCATCACAACAACTTATCATCACATCACAATGGCATCAACTATTGACATCAATGACAACATATCAATGACAATATGTCCAAAAATCTCCCCCTTTGTCATTGAGGGAAACACAATAACTTCATAAAACTTTTTCCTCTAAACTTAATCTACCCCTTTTACATCAATGGAAAAGGGTTGCTCCCCCTATGATTATTCTCTGTCTGTTTGTATGCTACTTGAACAGAATCTAAACTCGGGTAACTCCCCTTGCAATCATGCTCTCTTTGCTTCTAACTTATCTTCCCCTTTGTTTCTGAAGGGTTAGTTCTTCTTGATAATATATCTCCCCCTGTTATTTCTATAGGGTGCCATGTATACCACTATATACATCCTACTGCTTCCACTGCAGATACTGTTGTCCTACTGGAACACTATGCAACTGAAGCTTATACTTTTCAAACGACCTTTTGACCTATCCATTGCTTCTCATTGATCTCTAACCAGATGTATCCATATTTATCCTAGATGCTTCTTTACTATACACTACTCTTAAAGTCATCTCATAGACTTTGTAATTTTCTTTCCACATGACTTGGCTTGCTAATAGAATGTAATCTAGTCAACTAGAATTGATCTAGTTATCCAACCAAATCAGAAACACATCGACCAAACCATACATTTTCATATTTTCTCTATCATAACCATTGTCTCTGAAATTTCAGTTTCCAGTCTTTTTATTTCCAGACTTGTACTCAGTCTATCTTCATCATCACCTCACTGTTGCAGATATTTCAATTCATTCCATTTCTTTCTCACATAGTAACTTACATTTAGGTTTTGTCCACTTATAACCATTCTGAGACCAATACATAACATGTACTATTCCTAGGCAGATGAAGCCCTGCAATAAATTATGTCATATACTGCATAGAGTTATATCATCAAACCATGATGCTTTCAATGATCCTATTCATTTTTATGTGCTTCAATGCTCATAAGAGAATCAACATGAATGATTTTTAAGTCTTCCCTAATTTATCCTTCCCTTCTTTGCTTTTAATTTTTCTTTGAGAAGCGGTTTCAATGGATCATTAAAATAGGATTGAAAAAATTATGAGATAATCATCACTCAATTCTTCTCGTTTTTCTATTTTTTGATATTCATCATCAACATCACTATTATGTGAACCATAAGCTTCTTTATCATTGTTTTAAGAATATTCCTCTATTAATTCGATTTATTGGGTAATGGATAATCTTCTTATATGACATTATCAAGTTTTGGAATTGTGTCATATTTTTCTTTAGGAGTTTTCATGTCTTGAGTTTGATCTACTTTATATGAATATCTTTGATTATTATATTCCTTATTAGAATTTTTACCCACCAATCTCCTATTATTAATTTCATCAATTTCAAAAGAAATATTTTCATCATCTTTCTTGTTTGATACTTCAAATTTTCTTTTCCAAGTCTTCTTATTTTGTTTGTCAGGGTTTCCTGTTTTTAGGGATTGCATTGGTAATCTACATTCTCTGGTTTTACAACCATAGTTGTTGCATTTTTTACATTCAATATTGAAGTTCTGCAAAGGAGAAATGAGTTATAGTTTCTCTTCTCTGTCATGTACTTATTGTTCTTATATCTTTGGATATTTCTACGATTGTATTGTCCATATGCTTTGCAGTGTACTGTCTTATGTCCAAAATTATTGCAAGAGTAACAATATCAAATAAATAGATGTTTAGGGGTATTCCTTCCGGTGATTATTTTATTTCTGTCATTTTTTACTTTAGTAGGGAATGTTGATTTATGTTTATGTGGAACAATGTTCAATGGTATCATATTTTCCTTATTATCTTCTCTTCTTAAGGAGCCCTTTAGATCATCTGCATAACTAACTGGTCTTTTGAAAGAACCTTGTGATGTAGAAGCTGAGTCTTAAGTGTATTCCAAACCAGTCTTGTTGTTTGGTGATCTTTGACTACTGAGAATTTCATCCAAGATCTTTGAACTATTTCCAAATTTTGATCTCTTATTTTCTTTCCCAAGTTCACTTTTTAGCAACTTAATCTATGCTTCTAATTTCTCATATGCTTGTTTTTTATCACTAAGTTGTTTTAAAATGTCTTCTTTAATTTTATTAGCTTACAAGAGTTGGGATTTTAAATCATTGATGATCTGATCTGATTCTTTGATAGTTCTTAATGGATCTATTTCTTTTGTTTGATGTGATTCTTGAAATTCTTGAAGTTGTGTCCTAAGTAGTTTTTTCTTACTAGTATACTTTCTTAGTTCCTCCATAGCACTAATCAGTTCAAATTCTAGGTTCACTTCTCCTTCAAATTCAAATTTGTTTTCATCATCTACATTATTATTTTGAGTTTTCATTCCCATAAATAAAATCTCTAAATCTTCATCTTCACTTATGTATGAAGATTTGATGTCTTCTTTAGAGTAGAAGTTTTTCTTTTTCTTATAAAATTTCTTCTTGTATTGGTTTTCCTGGTTGTGAACTTCTTCATCATTTTCCTCCTGCATGGGATAGGGACATGTGTTAGCAAAGTGTCCAATTCTGCCACAGTTGAAACATTTGAAAGGTAACTTTCCTTTATATTTTCCAAATCCTTTCTGGATTTTCTTTATAAAGTTGACCTCTTCTACATCTGATATATCTGATAACTTATCATTGGTCTTTTTCTCCTACCTAATCTTTGTCTTAGATTCTTTAAAGGTTGTTTCACCTTTTGTTTATTTATCATTCACTGTTCTCATTTCATATGTTGTAAAATTTCCATGAATTTCATCAACCCTGAGTGTTTTTAAATCAGATCTATCTTCAATTGTATAAATCTTTGCATCATATCTCATAGGTAATGACCTTAGTACTTTTTTCACAATAGTTTTATCTATAATTTCTTCTCATCTCGCTCTGATTGAATTAACCACTTCATCTACCCTATGAAGGTACTCAACAATATTTTCTTCTTCTTTCATTTTCAGATTTTCAAACTAAGTTCTATAGGTATGTAGATTGGCTTCCATGACTTTTTCATCTCCTTCATATACAACCTCCAATTTGTCCCAGATTTATTTGGCTGATTTACAATGCATAACCTTCACACATATAGAATTAGTCAACCCTCCTAGAATTCCATTAATTTCTCTTAAGTTTTCATTACATATTTTCTTTCCTGCAACGTCTTTGGGTGGAGCAGTTGGTGCAGTGTAACCATCTACAACAGATTTCCAGATATCAAAACGAAGAGCCAACAAGAAGTTTTTCATTCTTATTTTCCATAGAGCATAGCCTTCTCTATTGAACAATGGTGCTTTGTTGTTATACATTCCCTCTTGTTGATCCATCTTCAGGATCTACCTTCTAGTTATTAGACTGTGTTGAAGGCACCCGCTCTGAAATCAATTGTTGGAATACTAAGAGGGGGGGTGAATCAGTATTACCCCTTTTTCACAATTAGCAGTTTCTTTTTATATTTTATTGATTACCACAATAAATCAACAATGAATTGTATTCAAAATCAATTACATAAATATATTTAATAGAAATTACAAGGATTTTATGAAGAACAATGAAGGACACCAATCCTTTTTAGAGCACCAACTCTAGGAGACACAGATCCCCTTCTTTAGGGCACCAACCCTAGGAAGCACCAACTCCCTTATCTTTAGGATACCAACCCTAGGAAGCACCGACTCCCTTGTTTTTAAGGCACAAACCCTAGGAAGCACCAACTCCCTTGTTTTTAGGGAACCGACCCTAGTGAAGAACCGACTCCCTTAAATTACACTTAAAGGATATGAATCCTTCTGTACTCCTCCCTTCCACCCTCACTGCATAAATTTCTTCAACTTTCATTCCTCAAATATGTTTCTTCTTTTGATCTTCTGATATGGACTGCAGATACACTTTATTCTCACCACTCTTTCTCGTTTATATACTCTTCCAACTGGTGTGAGCTATGAAACATTGTGTCCCTTTGTTTGGACCATCACACCTCTTTATTTTAAAATTAACAATAATCACTATTATTATTCAAACATTATTGTTAATTCTTTTAAACTTAGTAAGAGTGATTTTCGTAAATCAATCACATGTATGGATCGATTTCTTTTTAACTCGATTCCATGTCTCTACAAATATCACAGAAATCGAGTTCTGTAGAGGCGCTTCCTTCAAATCATTTTCATATGACCACACGCACAGAACCAAGAGATTATTAATTTAAGTGTTGCCTCTTCTTTCGCCCTTTTCTTTTTATTCCATACGACCGAAGGTGGTGACTAGGTGCTAGGCTAAATAATTTCTTGATCACTTGTCAATATCGACGGTCATGTTTTAATCACACGGTGAGATGGACTACTGTCATTATTTTGGACCTTCTTCCTTTGGGACTTCCAGCCTTTGCGATCTTCCAAACCTAAAAAGTAGCTTTCGCCGAAGTGCAAATCGTCACTTCCCTGCTTAATAACCTTCACAAGTCCAAGAGTTGGGACCGTGGGTTTAGGAAAAAAAGAGCTCTGGATCTTTGAGTATTTGTCTATTTGTAACTTCGAGACTTTTGGCTACTCGAGCTATGAAGCATGTCAATCGATCTGAAGTTTTACCTATTGAATAAGTCATAGGGCTATGGTGACAACTTGTTGTCATTTGTGAGTGTACCTTACACTATCCTTCCATTATACTCGATCCAATGGTCAAGAACGATTCTTGAGGTTCTTAGATCAACGATCAGTGTTGACTTTGGCCTTCGACGCTTCGGGTGGTTTACTAGTGGTAGAATCGGGTTTCCCCCGAAGTACATACTCTCGAATTGACGCAACTTGCTGACGTCACTGTTGACTTGGCATTGGCCGAGTGGTTTCCACATGTCACTTATAATCGTGAATTACGTAACCTAAAGTGCAATCTAGACCTAGACACTTGTCACCATCTAATTGTGCCACGTATCCTTGCTGACGTGGATCTCCTGATGTGTGTGCTACATGTTTTCACTTGGATCTAATGGTCATCATGTATTATCCATATCTGATGGTCCTTATTTATGGCTTACTCTATCCCTCCACTCAACTTGATCCAACGACCAAGAATGCTCCCGGAGTAGATCAACGATTAGGGATGATTGTGGGGTCCCAACTAGCAGGATGTTTAAAACTATCGTCGAGTTCTACAATGGAAACTGCTCATTGGTAGTGGAACTGATGCCAATCATAGATCTATTGGTGGTTGATGATCGACAGTCGGTTTGGATTGCGGAACCGTTACTTGCACGTGGTTTATATTGTCACCCAACCTCTGCAATTTGAAGTTTGTGCGATTGTTGGTGGATCAATGACAATCATCGATCTTTGAATCGATGAGATCAGATAGTCTAAACTAATTGTGGGATTGGAATCAATGCATTTTTTAATCCTCCCTTTGCGTTCCATAATAAATCCCTACCATTAATATGGCGTCTACTTATCCAACGGTCATGACTTGATCTGATTGTTGACTAGTCCTCCAATGGATCGATCGAAACTTCAACAATCCTTCTCTTGTAACTCCCAGATCTGACGATTGAGATACAATTCTTCCAAACTATGACTTCTCGTCGATCTGACGGTCCTGGACTATCCTGAAATAAGAATGAATGGCTCCTGACATCTCTTCTGAGCTTTTGGGTTTATACTTAGTTTCCAACTGAACCAAGGATATATACATGCTCCGATCTTGTGCAATGTAATATGTTACCTCTCCTGAGATTTTAGGTAGATTCATCATTTATAAAAACTCATCACATCATAATGACGTCAACTATTGACATCAATGACAATATGTCCAACACAAGGTTCCAACCTTCCTCTGGAAAACTTCTCATCAGAGAATCCTCACCTGGGATGAATTATGCAAACGAGGATTTCAAGGCCCAGGCCTTTTCTCAATTCTTAAATAAAATAGTGAAACGATGGGGCATCACCTCAACTCTTGTTCTTTCAGAAAAACTCTCTGGGATCAAGGGGCCATAGATTTTCACAAATCAGATTGCAACAAAGACTCCATCAAATCCACTATTTCTTCTTGGTGAGAAGTTTCTTTTATTAATCCCATTCTAAACCGCATATGGAAACTTTTCCATGGATTCTTATTATGGGAAACTTGGAAAGAAAGGAACAGGAGAATATTCAAAGATGAATCTCATCCATTGGAAAAAATTTGGAGTAAGATAAAAGAAAGTATTTCTAAGACTATCTCCAAGGATAAATGGAGCCCTGAGGACATCCTCTGCCCCCC
>ML795452.1:38025-67727 GCA_009831015.1 Picea engelmannii
TCCCTTCTCACAAGATTCCCCTGAAACGGGAAAACTTAGAGACGAATTATCAAAGCAGTCTTCTATTCATCTGTTGAAATATCACATTACAAATTGGAAAGATCGAACACGTCCCGCTTCTCTGAAGTTGTTTAATACATAAAAACTTGGATCCCTCGAATGGTGATTTCCCCTGAATTTAAAGGAGAAATCCCATCGATACAATTATTACAAAGCATATCTGGTCCCTACACTAAATCGGATCTTCTTTCTAAATCAGCATAGGGTGTCCTATTCTCACGCAACCGAATGCTAATACAGGAGCTGAACGAGGTATTGCTGTTACGGCTGGTGTAACGGCTTCTTCTCATAGATGCTGATGTTGTTTCAGCATCGCAATTCACGGGCTGTTCAGCCACGTGAATTGCGCTCTTGACTGTGTCGGCTTTGACTGCTAGCTATCAGGACTCATGTTTCAGCATCGTGGCGGCCTCCTCTGTGTCTCAGCATCTGTACTTTTGAACTGAGTGACAGCTCCGTATTTCAGCATCTGCATCCTTGAACCGTGTAGCTGCTTCGTGTTTCGGCATATGCATCCTCGGACTGTGTAGCAGCTCCGTGTTTCGGCATATGCGTCCTTGAACTGTGTAGCAGCTTCCGTGTTTCAGCATCAGTTCAACAGCGGCTTTGGGCAGTTCTATGTTTCAGCATCGGCCTTGAATACTATTCTGCAAATATGGATACTTATGCACTTCTAATCAATGGTTAGGTTCAAAAGTAATGTAAAGTATTATGCAAAACGGATTAAGCATATAATAATGAGAAAGGACGTTGTGTACCTTGGAATGATCAGGTGAAATGATAGTATAAGTCAAAATACAGGTGATGAAGGGTATAATAATGGCAAAAAGTATGGGCAAAAAGGGTACAATATGTGGTCCTAACACTCCCCAGGAAAATCTAGTACAAATAAATGAAAGAGTAAATGAGCAAGGATGCTCTGTTGTCATGATAAGAGGCAAATGATTATGCCTTTGAGGATCACATGAGAATGATTGTAAAAAATCATGAGTTGACTGATTTTAAAGTAGAGATGTATGTAGGCTATGAAATATACCTATGGAAACTGCACACATGCTTATGATTATGAGTATAGCTAAGTACATCATAAATGTAAGTTATCAAACACTAGAATATGTGTGGTTGCATAATCTGGAATGCATGTCAGAAATGTGTGTCTATGTCCCCTAAAGAATGCTTATTAACAAGTTGAAGCTAATTCAAGCTTGAGGCCATCACAGATAGTGATGGATATGCGATAAGGAAGTTGTATGCTGAAGGAGTTCCCTGTGGAGGAATTGTGTGAAGACTCTGTCAGGAAAACAAGGTCACAACCTTAATGACTGTTGAGAATTAAGCAGTGAGCCAAAAGCTTATCTATCTATCTATCTATCTATCTATCTATCTATCTATCTATCTATCTATATATATATATATACTAGAATCTTGGATTACATTTTGAAAAACGTCATGTAATGAATAGAAGACTAATAAATGAATATTGACCATTCTGATAACCGAACGGTAATGTGCAGGATGCATAGGTTCATGATTCATTATGGGAAAAAGATTTTTCTATTAAAGCATGTTGATGTATCCTAAGAGTTAGGATGAGCCTAACCCAGGGCTGCTCAGGAAAAGAGAAAAAAGATTATAATAAGAAGTATATTTCATAAGTAAAGGGGGAGAAAAGGAGGAACACTTTCCTCACCCTAAGAACCCTAAATTGTTTAACGTAGACGTAGGATTAAAAGAGCAGTTGTGGAAACCGATATAGTTGATAAAAGGAAAGTAAACCCTCTAAGTATGATTAAATGAATAAATGAGTATGTTTAACTGATTAGGCTTGGTTGAAACCATGATTAATAAAAGGCAGTGAGGCCTTAGAGATAACTCGACTGAGCTAAAAAGTCCTAGGCTGTGTAGAAAGAGTTGGAAGAAGGGGAGAGTCCTCAATTCTTCCTTGTTGAGTATTATGTTTTCTCTTGGACGAGAAAGTTGATTTACTAATAAAAGTGAATGTTTTGACACCATAGTAATAAGGATTGTAATGCTGAAGATACAATCGAGATCTGTTTGTGTTGCACTTGTGGAAACATTTGAGGATAATTTGATGAAGTGCGTGAAGATATGCTAGGACATTTTGAAGATATTTTATGAATTTGAATGTTATGATACATGCATTTGGTTTAATATTACAACTAATGTAATTGTGACTATGATGATGCATGCTATGTATAGAAATGAATTGGAGCTATTGAGGAAGACAATTGCCAATGATGGGAAACCTCAAGCAGAGGATGACTAGGAGAAAGCTACAGTTGAAAGATTTTTGACAGGGCTGTAAAAGTCCCCGTAAAGCACTGCTGATGAGGTAAACATCAGAAAGAGGGTGTTAGTAGCCAAGAACAGGTATAAAAATGTTCATGCTTATGTGGCTCAGGGTATGAAAGGATTCAGGTGAGAATCCCTTCCAAAATATTTTATTGTATCATGTTATGCATCAAATTTGAAAGGGCAGTGGTATGCCATGGATACCCAAGTAGGGTATGATTCAGGAAGAAGAACCCGAATGTTGGAGGTGTAAACCTCTGGCAGTGAAGATTAATTGTATGACACAACAACATTTGAACCAAATGATCTCTATTGACTCAAAAGGTCAAAAACCTTTACTAAGATAATTTCTTGGGTGGCCATGAGTATTGGCACCCTCGCTATTAATGAATGAAGAATGCTTAAAGGCATTCATGTGAAAATTTTGAGTTTCATGTGTATTGATTTGGGAACATGATCGACCTATAGCAAGAAGCATGGTCCTGCTACAAGAGTGAATGAAAATGAATAATCCATATGAGGAAAAGGTTGGTTAAATCCCAACACACCATGGCCAAGAACTGGTCATAAAGTGTGACGAACTTGAAAACAACGCAAAGAGTGCATCGGGTATGAATGTGGCCGTGAATACTGGCACATTTGTAAATCCTTTGAAATGTTGAATTACGTTTTGAAAGGTTTGGTATGTTGAAATGAGGCATAGGCAAGGAATGAGATTTCTTTTTTATATTTACATAGATAAGATAAATTGTTAGTATGCATGGTTTTGAATATATATATGGAAGCATGAGAGACTAACAATTTGTTTGGATGTGTAAAGAATGAATTGCAGGGAGAAAATGGTCTTGGATATGGCAGTGTTGTAAGCCCATAAGGAAGACCGATTTCTTGTTGAGCCAAACTGCAAGGAATGGTATTTCCTTTTTGAGGAAGTGAATTTGATTGTTAGTATGCACAATTCCGAAATTGTTTGTGACGATGTTGTAAAGGTGAAATAAAAATGTATGTGCATGGAAAAGATAACAATTTGTTTGGTTGATTGAAGTTGAAAGTGCAGGAAGCAAAGGGGTCTTGGATATGGTAGCGTTGTAAGCCCATAAGGAAAGCCAATTGCCTGATGAGCTAAACCGTTATGGGAAGGAAAGTCCCATAATTATGAATCTGGTTCCTGTGCAGAACAAATATGAAAACAAAATGTGGAATTGGAAATATGTAGGTGACAAATTTACAAGGAAATTCGGAATTTAAAAATTTATGATGATGTCTCGTGAATTTTCGTATGCCTATGATACAGGTGAAAGGAAAAGAATCTGTGAAGAGTGCAAAGACGAGAGACTGAGATCTCGGGTTTGAGGAAGAACTGTGGAAAAGCGTATGTTCTAATTGCAGGAAATAAGAGTCACTCGGGAGAAGGAGAGTAACCTTCGTCCCTATCTATGACTGAGTTGGGAGAAGGAGAGTACCTTTTGTCCCTATCTATTTATGTTCCAAGAGAAGGAGATTAACCTTCATCCTTAACTTTCACTGAGTCGGAAGGCTTTCAATATGAAAAGCATGAAAAATGGATACTACTGAGCCATGAGAACACCGTGATAAGCCATGATGGCCTGAAATATATTGTATTGAGGTAACACAAGCCGGAGGGATGCCTTGACAGAGAAATTCTGAGGGACGCCTCGACTGTAAGACTCGATAGAGTCTCTGAAATTCTTCCTATGCGAGAAAACCTTGGCAGGGCAAGATGGATTACCCAATGGACTGTATAGCAGTGAAGGGAATGCCTGAGCCTGAGCCTGGAGGGTGAGTGACCGCAAGGAAGAGGAGATCTTAATATTTCTTGTAAACTATTGGGATCATGCACATGGTGGGTAGTTCTTCTTGTGCGAGAAATCCTTGGCAAGGAAAGATGGATCACTCGGGGGACTGTATAGCAGAGAAGGGGATGCCTGAGCCTGGGCCTGGAGGGTGAGTGACTGCAAGGAAGATGAAATCTTGATAGTTATGGTAAACTATAGATTGTGATCATGCACCCAATGGGTATGTCAAGGAAAAACAATGAGCCTGGATATCAAAACAACCATGTGGATACAAATCCAGAAACCATGCAGATAATTATTGTGCTAAGATTAGAAAAAATTTCCTTAGAATTTTTTAAACAATGTTATCACATGATACTATGATTAATATGCTTGTTTTCCAAGAATTATTGAAAGCAGGTGACAAAGATTAACGGTCTGAAACAGGACCTGACCGAGAAAGAAGGATCAAGATTTCTGAAACAACTGAATGAGAAAGGCATGATAGGTGTTTTTGAGAAAGAACACAGAGGATGGTGTTCCTTTAAGGGGGAGGGAATTGTAACATCCTTGTTTCCCCCAGTTTGTAATTAATCATAAAATAGGAATTACCATGCTAAGGCATGTGGACAATGTAAATGTATTATTGTTGGATTTTCCAATAACTGACTGTGGGGGTGAAGCCTTGAAAGTATTGGCCATGATATCACTAGAGGAATAATGTGAAAATTATATGAGAGGGTTCATTATATCAAATAACCCCAAATTTCCCTTGATGAGGATGATAAACCTCCTTCAGATACCAAGGAGAGAAACCAGTTAAGGAAGAAAGGACCAGTGGTTGAATTATCAACCACCCCCAATGAATGGGAGCATGGTCTAGTTGTAGAATGTCAGCTCGAAGTACCACAGAGACCTGCAGACCCGATATTTCTTCTGACAGAAAGAATGTGATGAGTTGGGAACCTTCCAAAAAGAAGAAAGGTAAGATAGATGCACGAGGACAACCAAAGAGGAGACACAACGAGAGGAGAGCACAAGCTTGTAAGGGAGATGCACAGAGCTCTCCAGGGGATGATGAATAGAAGTTCGCGAGCTTGATGTTGAGTGAGCATATGATAAACCTCGTCGAGGCCATAATAGATAGAAATCTCTGAAAGTTGCAGAGAACAAAACCCAAGCAGAAGCTGAACAGAGAAAGAATATTGAAGAACTGCGAGAGTTCCCTAGTGATATCATGTCTTGGCACGGGGGTGGCCAGAGTACTAAGAATGAATGCCTCTGAGCCTATGGTCGGGTGGAAGGATGAACACCCACAGTCAGTTAGTTTGCTACCACCTGTAATAGATAAGTAATTGCATACCTTCTGTATTTAAGTGGTACTGTGAGTTAAAATTGGATATCCTATGAATGTTGCAGGGATGGTTATGTTTGCTTAATGATTTATATTATATTTTCTTCTTTTGTATCTGCCTAAATGTGAAATTAGGCAAGTAGGAAATCATATGGAAAGGACACATTTTATACTCGTAAATGCTTGCGTCATGTGGTGGCTTAAGCTAGAGTCACGAACTGTATGTCCGTCGACCTTGGGTACAGTTTCATGTATGCATGTCGACCCTCCTATTCGTTCTGAGTCCCTTGGAGGAAAAAGTTTGTTAATCTCAGGAGAGGTGGTGCATATATGCACCGTCTCTCTGCGAGGCACGTAGAGACCGAGAACCCCTTAAGTTCTATACTTAATGAAGGAGCGCAAGAGGTGTGCAGAAGACCCTTCCATGTGTTGATTCTAGGAGAAAAAAATGTAACTCTCTTAAATCCTTCATAACTGACGAAGCTTGGGAGGGATAGCGAGAAACTTCAAGTATAAAAAGGGAGTATCATTTAGTTTGGATGTTGAAGGAATGAGATCCATTTGGGAAGATCTGAGGTCTATCACAGTCTTTATATTTGAGTAATTAACACAGGTGTTAGCGCCTCAACTTCTTCAGCCTTCGTAGGTCTGATGAATGTTCATAATCATCGTGAAAGGGATGGATCCTTTGAATTACGAAACCCGAAATAACAATGTGATCTGAGCCGTAGATCTAAGGATCCATCAGGACCCACCTCGACTGTTGGATAACTGAGTTTGAAGTTTGCACGACAAGAGAATTGCGCGTTGGTGCGACTAAACCTCTGAAATCCGAAATCGTGATGTGATATGGGTCATAGATCCTAGGATCTATCGGGACCCACCTCGACTGTCAAATCAGAGTCCAGACGACGAGGATGAAGCATAGAGAAGATTAGATCTCAACGGTTAGATCGGAGCATGTGGACCAACAGCCTTTGGATCTAGAGAAAAGCGCACGAGATTTAATCTTTTTGGAGTTGCACAAGAGAGTGAATTTGTGAAGTCCGAATTCGCGAAAGGATCCTAGCCATCCATTGAGAAGGGATGCATGGAGAAAGATCAACGTTTCACTGACTTGCAACTCAGGAAGTTAGAGATAGGAGTCGTGAGAACTTGCAAAGTCTAAGTTCGTAAAATGATCACAACCATTAATCGAAGGAGGGATCCAGACCGTTCATCTAGAAAGCGAATATTGGGAAATCAGAAATCGGGGAAACAGAGGTAAGCCAACCTCCAAAGTCGTGAAACATGAAATCCTGATTCACGAGAGAGGAGATCAGGACCGTTGGATCATGGAAGACCGTGGACCTTTGATCTGACTCTATCCGAAGGTCAAGGATAGGAAGAGTTAGGGCAAAATCACATCCAAATACTTGAGACGTGAACTCGCGATTTGATCGCAGTCGTTGATCGAAGGGAGAGTGTGGAATGTAGATTGGGTCTTGGAGGGACTTCGCATATCGGACTTCAGAGAGGATAAGTGAAATTTTGTTGGGGGACGCGAAACACAAAGTCCCGAAGTACTTGGTAGTTGGTCCCCAGGTTATCGTCCTATGTCTCAATCAAAGGAGCCTAGCGGGAGGGGCTAGAGGCTAGAGGGTTCTCTGATCGAGAATTGGTATTTCGGGAGTCGGGAGAATGGAGGTGAATCATATCATGAGTTTTGATACGCAAAATCCTGACACGATCTAGACCATCAGATTGTTGAAGAATCGGGACCGTTGATATTTGGCGAGGAGATATCGACATTTTGGATATCAGGAGAAGGGAGGTGAGTGACCCTTCAACTTCATGAAACATGAAGTCCCAATAAGAACTTGAGGTTGAGCCCTGGGGCATAGTCGATGGTCATATGAAGGAGGAGCTAGCAAGTGTTAGGCCCCTGTCAGGAGATCGGAGAATCGAGAGTCGTTGTGACTCATATGCAAGGACCTATTACACGATTTCACGACGCATCTTTTAGTTAGGCTTGTGGTCACAGGTAGTGGTCATGTGGAGGGGGTTGCGCCTAGTGCTAGTTCGCATGAGTGAAGTTTCGCAAAGACCCGCGGATCAATTTCTTAGAGATTCCAATAGGGAAGCGAAGAGCTGCTTCAACTCAAGAATTTTGAAGGTCCATTGATCAGGATTAGAGACCATGGATGGAGGATTCGACTAATTGAGAATAAATAAATTTTTATTTATTTATTCCCCATCGTGGATGTGTTACATCTCGCAAAAAGGACCATCTATGGGAACGTTTTGACCTGCACCCACTCCGAGACAACAAGTGGGAAATGCTCTTCATCCCTCCCATGTCCCTTATAGAACTTGTAGCCACCCCTCATCACTGCAAGTGGATGTACGCCATGAGTTAGTGTGAGTGACCAATCTAGGTTATGGTGAACACAGTAATGATGCTGCCATTAATCCCATTAATTCTTTTAACTCATATGAGGAGCACCTCCAGTGGGATCAGGTCATTTTACAACATGCTAGTAATGAACTTGGGTCATTGTGATTTGAAAAGGATGATCATTATGAAGGCAGTAATGGTGAATGTAGGGCTTGATCCCCCCTCTCTGATAATGAGTTTAGTGAAATCTTGGTACCTACACCTCAACTTCACACATGGGCTCAAGTTATGGAAGGACGCTCTACTTCAAGTTATGATCACATATTTGGTAAGGGTACACCCAACTTGGGCTCTCATATATAAATTTCATATGCATTGTTTGAAGGGTGCTAGAAAGAAATGTTTTGAGTTCCTAGCTCAAAATTTTTGGGTATTGCATTCTATTTCCCTGGATGCTTTGTCTTGCCTCCTCCTTCTACACACTTTGTTTCTCCTCTTCCCTTTTATTTCTTTCATTTCCATGGCACCCTGAGCAAGAAGGCATGGTCACCTTGCTGCTACCCATTCCTGAGTTGTTTGAGCCACGAAGGTTGCAACAAATTTTTATTCAACCTCTATCCGTAATAGTGCTCAGACAGTCATGGATTTCCTGGAATGGAAATCTTGTCTTGTTTGAGACTTTAAAGAATATTATTAAATAGAGGATGAATTAGGGAGCATCGATCCAAATGTGGGTTTCACCCGCTCCAGAAACTCCATTATCTTTAGAACGATTGAACTCTATTGGAACACTAAGATTCTAGTAGCTTTGGGGTTGCTACCTAAAGATGATGACTTCAGGTAGCTCAAGAGACGAATGGAAGCCCTCAAGATAAAAAATTCTTACATCTCATAAATCCTCACATTGATGGAAAATCGATTTGAAGAAACCTTCTCTCCGCCCGACAGGAATTACTCAAGCTCAAAATCCTCAAATCTTACTTCCCAAAGGACCACCTTTGTTGCTGCATATCCATAGGTTTCTCATGATCGCTGATGACAACTGTTTTAGTTTTAGTTTCTCATTTTTCCTATGTTATCTAGTCAGTTATAGGATAGTTATAGTTAAATAGTTGTATAAACATGCTAAAACTATTTCTTTTGGTTTCCTAGAGATTCTCATGGTCTCAAAGAACTCTACTCCTTATGAAGCTTGGTTTTGTAGAAAGCCAATTGTTCCTCATTTGAAAAAAATTGGGTCGACATGCTATGTTCATATTCCTTCTGAACTAAGACAAAATCTTGATGGAAAGTCTATAAAATGTATTTTTATTGGATACTCAGATGAAAGTAAGGCTTATAGGTGTTATTATCCTCTTACTGATAAGATTTATGTAAGTAGAGATGTGATATTTGATGAAGGGGGAGTTTATTTTAAGGATGAAAGTGAAGATAAATTGGTTGCTCTACATATTGATAATTTAATCCTTGATGATAATGATTCATCAAATCATCCATATACAATGACAATTTCAGGTTCATCTACAAGAGGTTATCCATCAAAGGCATCTTCATCTATTTCATCAACAAGTTCTCAGGTTGATACACCAACAACATCTCCATTTATTTCTCCTAGAAAAACCATAAGTTTGAAGGAAATTTATGAGACATCAAGGTATGCTAATGATCATTTTGCTCTTGTTTCTTCTGCAAATGTTGAGCCTGGCAATTTTAAAGAAGCTTGTTTTTTTTAGCCATGGGTGCAAGCAATGGAGGATGAAATGTCTCAAATACAAAAAAATGGCACATGGGAGTTAGTTGAACTCTCTCATGGTAAATCTTCCATTGGATTAAAGTGGATTTACAAGATGAAATTTAATATGGATGGAACCATTTCAAAACACCAGACACGTTTAGTTGGAAAGGGGTATGTGCAACAAGAAGGCATCGAATATGAAGAGACATTTTCTCCTGTAGCAAGGATGGAAACTGTAAGAAATTTTCTTTCCAAAACATCTCAGTTAAAACTAATAGTTTGTCAAATGGATGTTAAATTTGGTTTCTTAAATGGATATTTAAAGGAAGAAGTTTATGTTGAACAACCTCAAGGTTTTATTGTTGAAGGTAAAGAAGATAAAGTGTATAGGCTTAAGAAAACACTTTATGGTATTAAACAAGCTCCTAGAGCTTGGTACTCTAGGATTGATAAATAACTTCATGATCTTGGTTTTGTTAAGTGTTCTTCTGAAAGTGCAGTCTACAAAAAGGTCATTGGATCAAATTTTATTTTTCTCTTCTTATATGTAGATGACTTAATATTTATGGGCACCTCAATATCACTTGTGAAGGAGTTTAAAGAAGAAATGAAATCAAAATTTGAGATGTCTGATTTGGGAGAAATGCAATATTTTTTGGGCATGCAAATCAAACAAGCAGTTGAAGGTATATGTATTTGCCAAACCAAATATGTTGAAGACATGTTGAGGAGGTTTAACATGTAGAATTGTAAAGATGTGAGTACTCCTCTTGTTGTTGGGAGAAAATTGATGAAATAAGATGAATCTTCTCTTTGTGATGCCACTCTCTATAGATCCATGGTTGGAATCTTAATGTATCTGACCACTACTACACCAAACATTATGTTTTCTGTAAGTCTGGTTTCTAGGTTCATGAATCAACCTCATGAGTCTCATTGGAAAGAAACTAAAAGAATACTTAGATATGTAAGTGATACCAGATTTTTTGGATTGTTTTATAATGCTACTAATAATTTCAATGCTGTAGCATACACAGATGCAGATTGGGAAAGTAGCTTGGATGATCACAAAAGTACTTCAGGATATGTTTTTCTTTTTGGAGGAAATATTGTTTCCTGGAGCAGCAAAAAGCAACCCACGGTTGCACTTTCTACAATCGAAGTGGAGTACATTGCAGCATCATCTACAAGCACTCAATTCATTTGGATGGCAAGATTGTTAGAATATATGGGCATGGAAATTCGTAAACCTATTAAAGTTTATTATGACAATCAAAGCACAATATCTATGAAAACGAATCCAGTTTTCCACAGCAGGAGTAAACACATTGACATTCACCATCACTTCATTAGAGATCTTGTCGAACAAGAGTTTCTCTGTTTTGAATTTTGTAAATCTGAAGATCATCTTGAAGACATTTTTACAACGGCTCTTCCAAAGGATCGAGTGGAGAAACTCATATCACAGTTGGGAATCCTCAAACCTAACATCAAGGGGGAGATTGAAAAACGTAATTCTTGAATTTTTGACATTCAGTTGTCTCAATTGTTCCAGTTGTGTAATCGTAGCTACATTGTGTTGATCAATCACTGGCACGTTTTTTTCCTTCCCTATCCGATGCGTTGGGTTTTCAATTTGTTATTTAAATGATAGGTTACTTTCTGTACACACAATTTTTTGAATGTATGTTTCATTTCAGAATATCTCTATGTGTATTGTTGTAGAGGTCTTTCTTTGGCACTTTTTGGATAAGAGGATGCTTTGTTTCGCTTTGTTTATTTACATTATGTAACAGAGGTACTATGTATCTCTTTTATTTTCAGAAATAAAGCATAATACAATAGGTTTCAGAAACAGAGAAATTTTACTATTTGCACCTGTAGTTCTATTGTTGGAGGTCAAATTTATGTCAATACTATCATTTTTTGTTTACTGGCTTATTCGGATATGCATTTTTTGGGTGTGACTCTTTTGTGAGCACATAATTCCTTTTGTGAGATATTTCATTTGGTATCAGAGAATTGGTTGATTAAAACCTTTTTTTTAAGGAGAAATGGCTCAGAATTCTAACGTTGTACAATACCAGATTCCTCTTTTTAGTGGGGAAAACTATGATTATTGGTGTGTGAAGATGAGAACTTTGATCATCTCACAAGATTTATGGGTTCTTGTTTCTGTAGGATACCCAGAGTCAGCTAATCAGGCTTCCTACAATGCTCTCTCTATTGATCAAAAGGAAGAGTTGAAGGAGAACAGGAAAAAGGATGCCAAAGCTTTATTCAACCTTCAAATTGGAGTTGACATCATAGTTTTTCCTAAAAATGCAGAATGTGGAATTTCCCATAATGCTTGGGAAAATTTGGAAAAATCTTACAAAGGTTCTGTCAAGGTAAAGGTTGTTAAACTCCAGATGTTGAGACAAGATTTTGAGTCTCTATCTATGAAAGAAAGTGAAAATGTTGAATTTTTTATCACTAGAGTTCAAAATATTGTAAATGTTATTCATTCTCATGGTGAAATAATTGAATATAGGAAGATTGTTGAAAAGGTTTTAAGAAGTCTTCCAAAAAAATTTGATCCAATTACTATTTCTATAGAAGAGTCAAAGGATTTATCTCAGCTAACCCTTACTGATTTATTTGGTAGTCTTCAAGTTCATGAAGATAGGTTGAAAAAGAATGAGGAACCTCTAGATCAAGCTTTCCAAAGAAAGTTCAAGGTTGATCACAAAAAGAAACAATCTTCTACTACCATGAATGATACTTCTACTTTTTCTTCATCGTCAAATAGAGGAGGTAGAGGTCGTGGAAAAAGTAGAGGAAAAGGTGGCCAAGGTAGAGGAAGAAGCAATAGCTCTAGCAGAGGCGTTTTTCATTGCAGTTATTGTAATAAAGATGGTCACCTTCATAGCTATTGCTTTATGAAGAAGAGAGACACCTCTCAAGCAAATTTTAGCAAGGAAGAAGGTGGAATCTCTCAAAATCTATTTCTTACAAGTAATTTCCTTAAAGCTAAAGATGATTTTACATGGTATTTATATAGTGGTTGTTCAAATCATATCACTGGAAACAAAAGTATGTTTGTAAAGTTAGATGAGAGTGTGAAGGGAAAAGTAAATTTTGGCAATGATAATGAAGCAAATATAATGGGTAAAGGTACTCTTGCCATAAAAGTCAAGAATGGAGGTGTTATGTATGTAGAAGATACTTTATTTGTTCCAGGTTTAAGGCAAAATTTGATTACCATAGGGGAACTAAAATCTAAAAATTACAAGATTCTTTTTGAAGGAAGGTTTTGTAGTATTTTTAACAATACTTCCCTAGTTGTTTAAGTTCCTATGACAAAAAATAGGATGTTTTTTATGAGAATGGAATCAAATGTAACTTGTTTGAAGGCCTCAGTTGGTGTGTCTTGGCTTTGGCACAAAAGGTTAGGACACCTTAATTTTGGATCTCTTTCTATGCTGTAAAAGAAGAATTTAGTAAGAGGTTTATCCTCTTTCACAAATCTTTGTAACAAGTTATGTGAAGGTTTTGTAATAGGGAAGAAAAACAGAGATAGCTTTCCTTTTCATAAATTTAGAGCAGCATAGCCTTTGGCTTTAGTACATGCAGATATTTGTGGCTCAATGCAAACTTTGTCCCTTGCAGAAAACAAATATTTCCTTATTTTTGTCGATGACTTTCCAAGCATGTCTTGGGTTTATTTTCTAAGTGAGAAGTCTCAATCTTTTAGCTTTTTTCAAAACATTAAAGCACGTGTTGAGAAGGAATCAGGGTTCTATTTTAAAGTTCTAAGAACTAATAGAGGAAGAGAGTTCACCTCCAATGATTTTAAATGTTTTTGCAGCTCACATGGAATAAAAAAGGAGTTAACTACATCTTATACTCCTAAAAAAAATGGTACAGCAAAAAGGAGAAACAAAACAATTGTAGAGATGATTAGATCTATGTTAAAACAAATGTCTTTTCCAAACATATATATTCTCAATAGAAGTCCTACAAAAATGGTAAAGAAATCTACTCCTTATGAAGCTTGGTTTTGTAGAAAGCCAATTGTTTCTCATTTGAAAATCTTTGGGTCTACATGCTATGTTCATATTCCTTTTGAACTAAGACAAAAGCTTGATGGAAAGTTTGTAAAATGTATTGTTATTGGATACTCGGATGAGAGTAAGTATTATATGTGTTATGATCCTCTTACTGATAAGATTAATGTAAGTAGAGATGTGATATTTGATGAAGGGGGAGTTTATTTTAAGGATGAAAGTGAAGATAAATTGGTTACTCCATATATTGAGAATTTAGTCCTTGATGATAATGATTCATCAAAGCATCCATCTACAATGGCAATTTCAGGTTCATCATTAAGAGGTTCTCCATCAAAGGCATCTTCATCTAGTTCATCAACACGTTCTTAGGTCGATACACCAACAACATCTCCATCTAGTTCTCCTAGAAAAACTAGAAGTTTGAAGCAAATTTATGAGACATCAAGGTATGTTAATGATCATTTTGCTCGTGTTTCTTCTGAAAATGTTGAGCGTGTCAATTTTAAAGAGGCTTGTTTTGTTGAGCCATGGGGGCAAGCAATGGAGGATGAAATGTCTCAAATAAAGAAAAATGACATATGGGAGTTAGTTGAACTCCCTAATGGAAAATCTTCCATTGGAGTAAAGTGGATTTACAAGCTGAAATTTAATATGGTTGGAAGCATTTCAAAACACAAGGCATGTTTAGTTGCAAAGGGGTATCTACAACAAGTAGGCATCGACTATGAAGAAACATTTTCTCCTGTAGAAATAATGGAAACTGTAAGAACTTTTCTTTCCATAGCATCTTAGTTAAAACTAATAGTTTATCAAATGGATATTAAAACTGCTTTCTTAAATGGATATTTAAAGGAAGAATTTTATGTTGAACAAACTCAAGGTTTTATTGTTGAAGGTAAAGAACATAAGGTGTATAGTTTTAAGAAGGCACTTTATGGTCTTAAACAAGCTCCTAGAGCTTGGTACTCTAGGATTGATAAATACCTTCATGATGATGGTTTTGTTAAGTGTTCTTCTGAAAGTGCAATCTATAAAAAGGTCATTGGATTAGATTTTATTATTATCTGCTTGTATGTAGATGATTTAATATTTATGGGCACCTCAATATCAATTGTGAAGGATTTTAAAGAAGAAATGAAATCATAATTTGAGATGTCTGATTTGGGAGAAATGCAATATTTTTTGGGCATGCAAATCAGACAAACCACTGAAGGTATATCTATTTTCCAAACCAAATATGTTGAAGACATGTTGAGGAGGTTTAACATGCATAATTGTAAAGATGTGAGTATGCCTCTCGTTGTTGGGAGAAAATTGATGAAAGAAGATGAATCGTCTCTCTGTGATGTCTCTCTCTATAGACCCATGGTTGGCAGCTTAATGTATCTGACCACTACTAGACCAGAAATTATGTTTTCTGTAAGTCTGGCTGCTAGGTTCATGAATCAACCTCATGAGTCTCATTGGAAAACAACTAAAAGAATACTCAGATATGTAAGTGGCACCATATTTTTTGGATTGTTTTATAATGCTACTAATAATTTCAATGTTGTAGCATACATAGATGCAGATTGGGTAGGTAGCTTGGATGATCACAAAAGTACTTCAAGATATGCTTTTTTTTTTGGAGGAAATATTGTTTCCTGGAGCAGCAAAAAGCAACACATAGTTGCTCTTTCTACAGTCGAAGTGGAGTACATTGCAGCATCATCTACAAGTACTCAAGTCATTTGGATGGCAAGATTGTTAGAATAATTGGGCATGGAAATTCATAAACCTATTAAAGTTTATTGTGACAATCAAAGAACAATTTCTATGACAAAGAATCCAATTTTCCACAGTAGGAGTAAACACATTGACATTCACCATCACTTCATTAGAGAGATTGTCCAACAAGAGTTTCTCTTTTTTGAATTTTGTAAATATAAAGATCCACTTTCAGACATTTTTACAAAGGCTCTTCCAAAGGATTGATTGGAGAAACTCAGATCACAGTTGGGAATCCTCAAACTTGACATCAAGGGGGAGATTGAAAAATGTGATGCCTAAGTTTTCGTCATTCAGTTATCTCGGTTGTTCCAGTTGTGTAACCGTAGCTCCCATGTGTTGATCAATCACTGCCACATTTATTTTCCTATCCATTGCATTAGTATTACAGTTCAACTATTTAAATGTTAGGTTGATTTCCATCAAACAGAGTTTTTTCATGAGTGAATGTTATGATAGAGAAAGACTCTTAGTTGACTGTTAGAGAGATCTTTCTTTAGCATTTTTTGGAATAGAGGATGCTATGTTTCCCTCTTTGATTTACAGTTGTAACATTGGTACTCTGCATATCTTTTCTATCAGAAATAAAGCATAGAAAGTAGTATTCAGAAACATAGAGAGGTCTATTGCTGTAGTTTTTTTTATTGATATTCAGTTTTCTGTATTCTGTCATTTTTGTTAAGTAGTTTAATCAGGGTCTACATTTTTTCTTGGGTGTGACTCTTGTGAGCACATAAGCACATAATTCCTTTTATTCAGATCCTTCATCCCAGATGTGGATTTGATATGCTCTTTTTGTATATTTTGTCAATAGTTAATACAATCTTACTTAAAAAAAAAAAAACTTTGGAAAACAACACCAAATGTTTAGTAAACTCAAAATTAAAAATGTAGTTAAAGCAAAAACTATTGCTATAGTCTCCCAAGGACTAATAAAAGTTAATGTATATTTTATATACTTTTCTTTTAAAAACTTTATTTCTGAGCCCACTGTGCAGATTGTCCACATTAATTTACCAAAGTTGTTCCATCCTCCTTGCCTTCTGTGCAGATCATCCATACTAATTTGCAAGGTTGTTTAATCCTCTTCCCCTCCTGTGCAGATCATCCACTGTCATTAGAGATTGTCCATAGAGCTTCTGAATATATCTTAATTTTTCTAATGAGACTGAATTTGAATCATATCTTACTTCTCTAATCGAGGTGATACTCTGATGTTTCACTATTTTATCTCACAATCTTTCGATCCAATTTCGATCAGCATAACAACTTGTGTCCATAGTTTCACATTGTTTATTATTCTGGGATTCCCCTTATGTGATAACATAAAACAAAAGCATATCTCGTTGTTGAATTCTTCGTACAACGAAAATATTTCTTGTTTCTAATAGCTTCGCAAACATATTTTTAGTTTTTTAGAAAAGAAGTTTCATTTTCCATTTTTTTTCAAGTTAGAATAACAGGCATGATTTTTCTTTCCTCTAAATATTTTAAAGCATATTTTCATTTTTTTCAATTTAGAATGATAACTATGATTTTTCTATATATATATATATATATATATATATATATATATATATATTGTTTTCTAGTTTGTCAGTGATCTATTGGACTAGCCCGTGGCTGAGAACACAGGTGAAATTAACATCATGGAGCGCCTTAACAACACACTCTGTCACCAATTATCCTACACCTCGAAGACTTATATTTTCATTTTTTAATATATAAATGATCAATTTGAATTTTTATATATTTTTTCAATTTTAAAAATAACAAACATAATTTTTTATTTTTATCCAATCTTTAAAAGATATTTTCAATTTTTTCAATAAAAATGACAAATATGATTTTTCAGTTTTCTACATATTTTCAATTTTTTTTTTCAACCTAAAATGACAAGCATGCTTTTTTTTTTATCATATTATCCTCTCCATCTTATTAGTCCCTGTCGTAGGCATAGAGGGACTATAGCGATCGATAATTTGTTGACTACGTATTAGTTTGTCCTTTGACCCGAAATATTTGCACAATACCTATTGTTGGAGCTATGGAATTAAAAGAATATATTTTTATATAATAAAAAGTAAAATATATGTACTTATATGATTGGATAAGAGATTGGAGGTCTTATTGTCGGCTTCGCTATTCCCAATGTTTTTTATGGCAACATATCCAAACTTTTTCTCGTATAAATTGTTTTTAAATCATATATTTTTCCTCTATATTACTTGAAGGTGGATTAATTCTATCATTAGTTCGAAAGTTTGTATTATCATTTTCTGCTAGCTGAATATAACCGTATGTTTTGATATGTACTAAGAATATTGAAATGTTTTTATATCCAAGCTTTATAGTGATTGAGAATTCCAAAGTTTATAGCATCATTGGCAGATGTATTTTTGTTGAAATGTATTGACACTTATTCTGATATGCCTCAATAGGCCTGGCAACTTAAATGTTTACATGACGCAATGTCCTCGAACAACCCTGACAACTTAAATGTTTGCATACCGCGAGGTCCTTAGACAACCTGGCAACCTTAAATGTTTATGTAAATACGTTTCTTGAAATACATTTTTCCTTGAAATTTTCTATACAATAATAGTGAATTTGCACAGTCTTCTTTGTCCACCACCAGTTTAATAACCATTGTATGTTTCGTCCTTGTTCTTCCTTTGCAATGAAATTTCCTAATCATTGAAGCTACATATATTGTTTACTAGTTCAATGAATGTTTGTTCTTCGTTGGTTTCTTGACTCCTGCTTGTTGTTGTTTCGCTTGCAATTTGACCTGCACTTCTGCATTTCATAGTTCCGGAGTAAGTTTCAATGCCATACTTTCATTTTTTATTCCTTCTTTATTGTTCAGTGTTTATAGTTTGCAAGTAAGAATGTTTTCTTATTTGTAGTTGCATCATCCTCGTATATTTCCGGTTGCTTCTGTGCTTGGGCTACAGTTTCGTAGTCGTTGGAGATACAAGTGTTGTTTATTGGCTCGGTGGTTCTTGTTGGTTTGTTGATTCATGGGTTGCTGGTTCTGTTTGTTTGGCTCGAGTTTGCGCTTTGGGGCCTTGGGGGTGCATTTCGACTTGTTTGTGCTTTCTCGCTGGTCTGGTGATTGTTTTTTTCTTTTCTTTGATTTGGCCTTGCAGGGTTGGGGTCCAACGACGGTGGTTGGAGCTTTTCTTTTTTCTTTTTTTTGGATTATTATGTTTTTTTTGGGTACTTTACGGTGTTCAGCCCCTGCACCCAGAAGTCGACATGCAGTTGTGTTATTTGTTGTGTCTGTCGAGGCTGATATCTGTTATTTTGTGAGATTTTGTTGGTGCTTCACTACTGGCATGAAAGAAAATAGTTGCATGAAAAATTGTTCGAGGATTACATGTGAAATTGCAATATCCGTTGTTTTTTTGTTGGAATAAAGCATATGTATGCAGGCTACATTTATAAACCATGTATGGTCAGATGTGTCAATATGAAATTACATTTTCTTTATCCGCTACATAGACTCGTGTGCACATGATACAATTTGTGTTGTGCTGAAGATATGATATGTGCAACGAAGTTTCTGCAAGATTATATTTGGATGTCTAGAAGCATGTCTGGGTGGTTTGCCATAGAAAACCAAAAACTTGTATCATGGGCACAACAGTCTGTGTAGAGGATAAAGAACATGTATTTCCATCGGTGGAAGCATATTTGGATAAATTGCCGCGGAAAACCAGAAATCGTTTAACTACGACCATGCAATTGCGTGATATTTTGTGCCTTGTAATATATTTTGGCCAGGGAAAAAAAAATTACACATTTACATCCATGGATAGAGAAGCACAAAGGTTCATGTTTCTACCTTTCTATACTGTTCGTTGAATCTATTTTAGTGTATGTACATATTGCTTGTTCTTCGATGAATACTAGCTTCCATTGATGTTCATTGTATTTTGTGCATTTTCACATTCAAACAAATAGAATAGATGGAGAAAGTGAGGGAGTCTCCACTCCATCGGGTGAAGAGGATATAGAAAGGTGCATGCTTGTACTATTGTTTCATATTCCATTGTTTTGTATTTCATTTATGGTCTGTATATGTGCTCAACTAGTTTATTATACGTACATGTTGCATGCCTTTCTACATGGTAAGTTGTCTTCGTTGCATGCCTTCCTGCATACTAACCTACTTCGCTCACTGTGTTTTTGTTGCATTGTTGCAATTAAACAAAAAGAATAGGTGGAGATGATGATGGTCTCTTTCGCGGGTAAATAACCCTCTTTCTCTTTCTTTTACATGTCTATCTTCATTATAAGTTATCTTCAATACATGCCTTCCTGCATACTAAGCTAGTTCACGTCCGTTGTGTTTTCGCTGCATTGCTACATTTAAACAAACATAATGTGTGGACAAGACGATGGAATCTTTGGCGGGTAAATAAACCCGTTTCTTTTTCTTTTAGATGTATGTCTTCATACTAACTTGCCTCCATGTGCATTGCATATTCAACATTGCTACCTTGGAAAAAATAGGTTCCTTAGACAAGGAGATGAATTGTTTTGTGCAACAGTAGAGGGTTATGTGGTACAATATTCTAAAAGGTATACCAAGTGTGATGGTAAATTAAATATACAAATCGGGTGGGGGCATATAATATTAGACTTGAAAACGATGACTTGACAGTAATGGGCCTTTCTTCCCTCCCTATTTCTACCTTTTCCAGTTTTATTATCCCTTTTGTTTTCTAATTCATCTGTTTAGTGTGCTTTCCGAAAATTCTTTCGTGCACCGGTTGGCGGCCCAATGGATTCACGTCTATGGTCATTCTTCTACCTTATTCCATAGTTACCCACTTTCTTGATTGTGGGTGCCATCTTCTGGGGGTCCGCGATATACAGATTGGCCATGGTGCCCTGCTCTCATGCCCTGTTTACTGTTAAACATTTCTCTAGTTAAAAAAAACAGATGCATATAGTTTTATGGTTATTTAGTCCTTCTAATCCACAATATACAACGCATATGTTTCTTTAGTACCGATGTTCATCTGCACATGCTTGCATCATAAAAAGTTGGACTAGTGACATGGGCATGAGCAATCAGTCATCCCAGACATCAGTAGACCAACAAAGCCAAAGGTAAAGATGCATATGCTCTGCTCTTACTATGTTTACTAAAAAAATATCATGTGCTATATATTCGTCTATGGGATGACGAATATGCTAATGTTATCTGCAATACATGGTTTTCAACTTGCAAGAAGTATCAACAAGTACAAGCGAGACGTCAAACACGCTGCATGTTCCATATACTAAGAGGTGTTCTTGAGAAACTCTAGTTCCATATTTAATCAAAGCTATGAGTGTACTTGGAGATTTATGCCAGTGAAATAAGAATACACAAAAAAAACAAAAAAATGCGTAGTACCATTCACCTTAGTTTTCTTGTTCAAAAAATGTCAACAGGTCTAGAGTTGTGACATCCAAAGTACTGTCAATAGAGGGCTTGAACAACCGTTGATATGAACAAGTGTTCATCGAGGACATAATGGTTGTCTATAGCACCTACTTGGGCAAGGAAAACAAAAGTAGATCCATTATGCGTGCTGACATGACAAACAAGGAGGCCATGATGATAGTGACACTGACTGTTCCTCCACAACTTGTCCAGAAACATGCAGAAAAGATATTTCCGCGTAATGGGATATCCATTACAAATTTTAATATATTGCCAAAAACAATATATGACTTTGGTGATTGCGATCGAATTATTTCGCTGAATGAAACAAGCATTGTGGAAAAAATTCCCGTTGTTTGTTCAGAATATCATTTCGTCCCGGATTCGACTATCAGCCAGCTTGCACAAAGCACTGATATTTACCCAATTGAAACGATTGGGGCATTTGTCACACTGGAGAGGAAATTTGGCTCACAACACATTCTCCATATAAAAGATGGAGAGTCAGACAACAACAAGGCAATGGTACCACTTTTCATATTCAGTTTTGTCCTTTACTTTTGCATGTGCATGTATCTCGGATAAGTTACACTAATATTGCATTGTTCCATGTTGCAGCTACAATTGTTCAATACGTATTCAGATTTTTTTTCATCAATGGAGCAACAATTTCATAAAGGGAAGATTCCACTTATGTTGTTCAAAAATAAAACAAAGAAGAGGGATGTTAGAGAAAGTATCTTTTGGACAACCCAAACAACGTTTGTAACAGAGTTGCAAACAGATATAGTAAAGGATCTGAAGAAACTAGCTACCTCTACAATTGTTGTGTGTATACATCCACAAAATCATCCTCACTTTTCTTATAGAAATAGCTTTGCACACATTTCTGCGCCTGTTTACTTTTTTTACTTTTTTTTTGTTAAGGGAAGGGGGGGTGCAGTTGTGTATTATATTGTTCAATGTATTAATTCCTATTCTCGCGTTCCCAGGTTGAAGGTGTTTTAGTTGCATCCAATGTGTACTCGACCCCCTTTGAACCTATATGTGAAAAATGCAACTCCCCTTCTTCTGCCTCCGCTTTGATAAGTGATGATACGATTAATTGTCTGCGATGTAGTGAAAAATGTCCATATATATATGGACATTGAGTCAATGTTGTTGTCTGAACCGTTGGCAACACAACCTTGCATTATACAGTTAGGCAACCTCTGTTCCAAAATGTGCTTTCTAGGTTGGCAGAGTTGTCGTATAAAACTTATTTATAGAAAAAGGCAAGCAATGTGTACATGTTGCGGGAGCTTCGAATACATAAAAAATTCACCTTAAATGATGACAATGCAATTTTTCATATCGGCTAAAGAAGGGGAATTTTTATTTTTATATATCAAACTTTGGCAGGAAAGGAAAATACCTCATGTGTCTCTGTGATATTTGTTCAGCATCAAGATGAATGTTCATTGGACTTGGCTACCTGGGATTGCACGCGCATAATATTAGCATGGAATAAAATCCCATATATCCCATGGCCCCAGTTATTTTCTACTGGAAACATATACCAGATGCAAGAGAAAACAATTGCAGTGACGTCTTTTCTTTGAATATCAAATTGTTTGGTGCAAACGTCAATGGGTTCTGCTCTATGGAACCTTCTGGGAACTTGCTTGCAGCCTGTTTGAATTTTAGTTGGTTCTTAGTTATGTGTTTTGTCTGACAATTTGTATACCGCAGAACTTCAACTGTTCTTTGGAGAACACGACACAATATAATTGAATTTTTTAGCCAGCTGGTTTGCAGATCCACCTAATAGTTTCTATTGCATTGTCACACAAATGTACTATGTGGCTTATTTTACCAGATTTCCTTCATCGATGAACCTAGTCAAATTATTGTTTTGGAATAATTTTAAATTAACGAATATATAGTGTGCGAAGTGCAATTGTACTATCATATCAACAAGACTCCCTTAAAATTCAAATTGGTCATTGTTTTGGGATTTTTGCTTATTCGATGAACTTGGTAAAATTGATGTCCTTGAATAATTTGAAATCAATGAATATATACTGTGAGTGAAATTGTGCTATCATATGAACAAGAGTCCCTTTAAATTGAAATTGGTCCTTGTTATTCTTGCGATGATAGAATTTTAAAAAAACTTTATTTTCTTTCCTTCATTTTTTTAAAAATAAGTGATTTAACATCCTTTAATAATTTAATGTAATTCACTTGTACAAAATCCATATTTAATATTAATAATTTAATATTTGAAAATAATGTTTTTAGATAAAGTTAGATAGGATGACCATCCCTAAAGAATTGCAATCTTGAATCCACCATTCATGCAGTCCTGTCGATTTCTATTTTGCGGAACTCTGAGTGTTGCTTAGAGGAAACAAAACAATAAAAGTGCAATGTTGAGTGAAGAAGCCCGCAAGTCTGCCTCTCAATTTGTATATCGCGGAACTATGGGTACTATTTGTAGGACACGGAACAAAAAAGGCTCAATTTTCAGCCCGCCGGGCCGAAAACCCGCGATCCAAAAAGTGCCTAAGTATGAAATGAGGGATCTGCATATGCTCTATAAAATCTCATGTCCATACTTTATAAAAGTACATGTTTGTTATGTATTGCTCGTTTGTCAGAATACTTTTATATCACTCGGCCAACGAGATTGTACAGACTTTCTTGCCTACTTAAATTTTGCAGTATCAATATTTAATATTAATAATTTACGTCGAGTCCATCTGTCAATACGTATATCGCAGAACTTCGAGTGCTATTTGGAGGACACGGAACAATGAAAGTGAAATGCTGACCAGCCAACCCACAGGTCCAATTGTCAATTTGTATATCGCAGGATTGTGGGTGCTATTTGTAGATTGCGGAACAATAGAGGCCCAATTTTCAACCCACGAGCCCGAGAGCCCCTGATCCAAAAAAGTGGCTAAATAAGGAATTAATCCATAATCTCTACAGAACAATAAAAGTGCAATGTTGAGCCAACCAGACCACAAGTTATCCTATCAATTTGTATATCGCAGAAGTCTGGGTGCTATTTGTAGGACACAGAACAATAGAGGTTTAATTTTCAGCCCGCCAGGCCAAGAACTCGCGATCCAAAAAGTGCCCAAGTATGGAATGAGGGATCCACATATTCTCTATAAAATCTGATGTTGAGTCAAGCAACCCGCAAGCCCGCCTGTCAATTTGTATATCGTGGAATTCTAGGTGCTATTTGCAGGACATTGAACAAAAAAGACTCAATTTTTAGCCCACCAGGCCGAGAACCCGCAATCCAAAAAATGCCTAAGTATGGAATGATGGATTTGCATATGCTCTATAAAATCTCATGTTGAGTCAAGCAACCCACAAGTGCGCCTGTCAATTTGTATATCACAGAATTCTGGGTGCTATTTGCAGGACACAGAACAAAAAAGGCTCAATTTTCAGCCCGCCAGGCCGAGAACCCGTGATCCAAAAAGTGCCTGAGTATGGAATGAAGGATCCACATATGCTCTATAAAATATCATGTCCACACTTTATAAAAGTACATGTTTACTATGTATTGCTCGTTTGTCGAAATACTTTTATATCACTCTCCCGACCAGATTGTACAAACTTTCTCGTCTAATTAAATTCTGCAATATCAATAATTAATATTAATAATTTACCTGGATTCCATTTGTCAATCTGTATATGGCGGAACTCCAAGTGTTATTTGGAGCACACGAAAAAATTAAAGTGCAATGTTCAACAACCAACCTGTAGGTCCAGTTGTGAATTTGTATATCGTGGAATTGTGGGTGCTATTTGTAGAGTGCGGAACAATAGAGGCCCAATTAATACTGAATAAATATGGACTAAATATGGAATTAATACTGAATCACTAAGGGACAATAAAAGTGCAATGTTGAGCCAACTAGCCGCAAGTTCGCCTATTAATTTGTGTATCGCAGAAGTCTGGGTGCTATTTGTAGGACACAAAACAATAGAGGTTCAATTTTCAGCCCGCTGGGCCGAGAAATCGCGATCCAAAAAGTGCCTAAGTATGGAATGAGAGATCCACATATGTTCTACAAAATTTCATGTCCATACTTTATAAAATTACATGTTTACTATGTATTGCTCATTTGTCGGAAAATGTTTATATCGCTTGCCCGACCAGCTTGTACAAACTATCGCCTAATTAAATTGTGCAATATCAATATGTAATATTAATAATTTAGTGTTCAAAATAATGTTTTTAGATATGTTAGATAGTTGATAGGGATTGGAATCCATAAACAATGGAAAACTTGAACCCGACAGCCCTTTAGTTCATCTGTCAATCTGTATATCACGGAAAAACGAGTGCTTTTGGAGAACACGAAACAATGAAATTGATTTGTTGAGCCAGGCAGCTCGTAGGTCTGCTTGTCAAATTGTATATTGCATAATTGTGGGTGTTGTTTGTAGAGCACGGAACAATAGAGGCCCAATTTTCATCCCGCGAGCTTAAGAGCCCCCAATCCAAAAAAGTGGCTAAATATGGAATGGTGGATCCATACATGATCTATAAAAATTTCATGTCCGTAGTTTAGAAGAGTACATAGTTAGTATGTATTACTCGTTTTTCGGAAAACTTTTAGGTGTGGAAGCCGGTGGATTCATGACTTCAAATTTCACTTACTTTTATATCACCAGGCCGACCGATTGCTTCGTCGTTTGATATTTAATAAAAAAATATAAACTGGCCCAAGTCCAATTGTGCTAAGGCATGAATACGAGTCCCTTAAAATTCAAATAGCTTGCAAGTCTGCTTGTCAATTTGTATATCACGGAAATGTGGGTGCTATTTGTAGGACACAGAACAACAGAGGGCCAATTTTGAACCCGCCAGCTCAAGAAGCCACCATCCAAATATTGGCTAAGTATCGAATGAGGGATCCATACATGCTCTATAAAATGTCATGTCCATAGTTTTGAGAAGCACATCTTTACTATGTTCTACTCGTTTCCGCTAAATCATGTTTAGAAGACAGGGAACAATAGAACTGCAATGTTGAGCAACCCAGCTTGTAGCTTCAGTAGTCAATTTGCATATCACGGGATTTTGGGTGCTATTTGTAGGATACATATCGATAGAGGCCCAGATTTGAGCCTGGAAGACTGAGAACCCGCAATCGAAAAAGTGACAAAGTATGAAATGCGAGATTCGTACAAACTCTAAAAGAAGCTCGTGTCCATACCTTGTAAGAGTTCATACTTAGGGATTCACGAATTGAATTCCAATTGTGCTATTACATCAACAGGAGGCCCTTAAAATTGAAATAGTCTGCAAATGGGCTTGTCAATTTGTATATTGCGGAACTATGGGTGTTATTTGTAGGACAGGGAACAACGAAGTCCCACTTCTGTGATTTACAAATTTGCAGTTTTCATTAACACTCTGCAATATTTTAATGTTTAAAAAAAAAAAAGAGTTTCTAGGGAGTAATTATATGTACATGTAAATATAATTTTTAAATATGATTTTTTTTATTTTTATCATATACTTTCTCTTTCTGTTTGGTTGGTCCTTTTAGAAATTCTGTGACATACAAATTGATGGTCGATATCTGTCACTGAGATGCAATATGACCATCAGCCCTTCACGTCTCCTAGGTATATCTTCTTTCATTTTTCTTTTGTAACCTGCCCATCCACTTTCCATACTTAGGTATTTGTTGGAATCGGTTTCGCAATCGTCGTTACCTTCATACTTGTTTCCAGATGTGAAATAATTAAGTCTAAATGGTAGTAGTCATCCTGCAGGAACCGTTAACATTGTCATTAATATCCAAAAATTTGGAGAAGATTTGTCATTACTACGAATTAAACTAAGATGTGTGCACAAGTATGTTATTCTTTCCAAGTATTCATTTCAAAGACGTTGCAATATTTCTTTTAATCTTTCTTTGCCATCACCACCACCTTCACACTTTTTCCTAATTGTGCAATTAATGATCTGTGATGGTGACAACTCATTCTGCATGAACCCTGGAGGTTGTCATTGATCAGCGAAAGGATCGAGGAGATATTCCATTGATACACATTAAAGCATAATTTACGGAGGGTTATATTATACCTCCCCGATTTTCATTTCAAACATTGTCTCCAACAAACGAAAATTCTTAATAACTTGTCGCAACATTTATGTCCAGACATAGTAAACACATTGGGGCATAATGGCCAGAGGTTCCACTATTCCAGGGCATATTCTTACTAGTCATCTCCCTCCGCCCAGGAGAAAAAATAGAGATGGTCCCTTGGTACACCGAGAGATATATTTCAAGCCAAAAAATTCCAAGGCAACACTACCTGCTCATAGAACCTGCCCACTTGCATTCATGGCTGTCACAAAAGTTGATGTCATGAATTCCAAACCAGAAGAAGATGATCTGATGGGTGATGATACGACAATGCATGATGGAAATGCAGAGAATCTTCCCACTCCTGCGCCCAAATTGAAATCAACCATAACGGACAAAACTTCCCGGATCGATGATGGCGATCCTCACAACACCAAAAGTAGTTTCAGAAAAGAAACCGACGGTAAATGCAATAGCCACTTTGTAGCACAAAAGTAGGAATTCCAGAGTTCAGAATTAGTCCGTTCTGGGCAGAAGACTTTCACTGTGAAGAAATTATATGTTGATGCTCCGAGAGATATATTTCAAGACAAAACATTATTGATTGACATCTTCGGGAATCAAGTCAAAAACTCTCACTGTTGTAAGGAATTTTTCTGCTAGTCATCTCCTTCCACCCAGAATGGACTAATTTGGCCCTCTGGAATTGTACATGCAACTTGTGCTCCTGAATTGTTTTGGACTTTGCAAAGGCAGTATCAGCTAAGGGCTATTCCATTTTCCCTGCAACGTTTTTCATCTTCTTCCTCACTAGAAGCTTATGAAAACTAGCAATTTCATCACACGATGATTCATTGAGGAGAAAACTGCAAAGATCTTGCATATTACAGATCCCTTGCGTGTGTTTGTCACAGATACGTTCAATGTTTTGGACCGAAGAATTGGGTCCAATTTCTAAGGATAGATGTACAATACTCGGTGTGTGTTTTTTTTAAATGGATTTTCTATTAAGAAATATTCGCCTTCAACTCTTCGTTGCTGCTTCTTTTCTGGATTTAACGCATGTTCTCATTGGCATGGTTCAATGCTCTTGTACTTCTTCGATATTGTGTTTACTTGGGTTATTTTTTTCTAAAATGGAACATCTAACAATTATATGACAATGCACTATGTCAATCCACCAACCTTTTATGCAAACAAAAAATGGATTGCACACTTTGAAACCAACGTTCAATTCTATTCCCAATGTAGATAGAACATAATAATACCAATGCACAATGTTGCAATGAAATTGTTATTCTTGTTTCTAGACATGCAATTAGTAAGTTTTAATGCTAACAAACCATAATGCAAGAAGTTTAATAGTTGAGTTAATATGTTGTAGTCATGGAAGAATGTATCAAGAACACAGTTACACCCACATGTTCCAATAAAATCTAATCTTTAACAAAGCATTTGCTTGCAATTAGTAGAAAATGAAGTTTAGTAGTTAACTTAATATTTTACAATCATGGAAGAATGTATGAAGAACATATTTACACGCACACGTTGCAATAAAATCTAATCTTTCAACAATGCATTTGTTGACAATTAGTAGAAAATGATGGTTTTGCAACAATGGGGATTCTTTGAAACCAACTCACGCTTACGAAAACTGCCTCCCGACTTTTTATTTTCCCACTCTTTTATTCCCTCTAGTTTCTCTTCCTGGTTACTTAATCATTTTTTTCCCGAAAATGCCTTAATGTGCAGCTTGGCGGATTGACACGTTTCCAATGACCGCTTCCCCTTTCTTTAAGTTGAACCTCTATTGTTCTGTGTCCTACAACTAGCACCCAGAGTTCCGCGATATACAAATTGACAAGCGGACTTGCCCGTTGGGTGGGTCGGCATTTCACTTCTACTTTTTCGTGACCTCCAAACAACATTCGGAGCTCCGCGATATACAAATTGACAGACAATCTCCAGGGCTAACAGGCTCATGATTGTCTTTCTTTACTGATGGAAAAGTGCTAAAACGAGCCATACCACATTTGTGGCACATAAGCTATATTAAAGGGCAAAGTATTTCATCTATACTTCTGTGTGCTGCAAACACCACCCACAGTTCCGCACTATAAAAATTGACAATCGGACTTGCCCTCTTCCGTGCTATACATTTTGCACTGAAAACATCCAAGAAATACAATTTAACCGTTGGGCCCTCGCATATTTTGTGAAACTATTGTCACCCTATTTTGAAGCCCATCTGTCCTCTTTCCATAATTCGCCATTTCTTCAAATTTATTTGTCAGATCGTCGATTTGGCAGGTTGAAGAAATATTTAGTTGGTAGTCGTTGTTTCCTATGCTTGCGCCCCTTTGTAATTAGCAGTTGCTAATTATATATAAGATCTTATTGCTATGCATGCAATTAGCAATTTACCTATTCCATACTTAGCCACTTTGTCGGAATTCTGCAAATATACAAACTGGTCGTTGAACTACCCAATCATGATCTCTTCCATTTTACACATTTTGCACTCAAAAATTCTGATACATGAAATTTGACCGTGCAACACTTGGTTGTCCTGAGTATCCCCGTAATCCTTTTTTGAATTTCGTCTGACCTCTTTTCAAAGCTTGCCATTCTTTCCTTTCTCTTCGTTGTCTCTGTCACCATCACACTTGTCTATAATAAAAGAAAAAAAAAGTTT
>ML795452.1:67737-101224 GCA_009831015.1 Picea engelmannii
TATATATATATTGCTTCTAAATATGGAATTGTTGGCATTTAATTCTAATTGATCATCATGCAGAAATCGTATAAATTGTCATTGATGGGCGAAGGGCTCGAGGAGATCTCGTATTGATGCACATTAAACCAAAATTTGCGGGGGGATTATACTATCCCTTCCGAGTGTGGATTTCAAAATCATGAAATCTCTTTTGCACTTCTTGGCCTTCGCACGTTCACGAAACCTCCAATCCTTAATTTCTCTTTGTCGTACCCGTCACCTTTTCATTTCTAAATATGCAATAAATAAGCTTTACTACTAACAATTCATCATGTACCACCCATACATATTGTCATTACTCAGCGAAAGGCTCGAGGAGATTTCCCATTCATAAGAATTTAACCAAGATTTAGCGAAGAGTTACATTATCCACTCTAACTATTCATTTAAAACATCATCTCTAGCAAACCAAAGTTCTCATAAAGATATGGCATCAACTCGACAACAGTTCTGTGGAGATACACTCAACATCTCCAGGCGCGAGGACCAGAACTTCCAGTGGTCTAAGGCATATTATTATTAATCAACCTCTACTGTAGATAACCAAGTAATTTGGACTTCCGGGATTGCTCGTGCAGGCTGTGTCCCTGAGGTTTTTCACTGTAAGGACCTAGTCTCTTGGTGCGTCGATAAATTTATTTTAGAGAAAATAATTATTCCATTGCGGGACCGCTCTTTTGTTTATTTGTCACCTCAAGTCTTTCGCCAGATGCTAAAATTGTCGGAGCCAACATTGACGTTCAGAGGAGAAGATTGCAAACAGTTCCTAGCAAAGCATAATAATGGATTGGACCTCTTGCCCCATTTTTTGGAAAACCCGCTTCTAGTTCCTGAAGATATTACAAGCATGCAGGTGAGTTCCTTTAGATATCCATTTCACGAAATTGCCTGGCTGTTTACAAGAATAACTGGATAGGATTCCACAACAACTCTTTCCTGCATGGCTCTTTATATTTTGTATTTCACAGTCAATGAACAAGCCATTTTTTATTGGGGCAGGTTAATTTCCGATGAAATCTGTTCCCAATTGTCAAGCTACAAAAGGGAAAATAAATTTTATATGTCGTCCTATTTAGTTTTTGCAATAGTGTATTCCTATCGCTTTCCGCAACTGTCTCTGTCCAAGAATGTCAACTGCGAATTGCACCTAGTAACGTTCTGGTACCAGGCCTTGTGGAAGCACAAGGCTTCCCACTGTTTTTATGATGTTTTCAATGGCTTCCTATCTATTTTCAAAGTTTTGTTGTTAGGAGAAGATACTCCCCGCATCTCTGAACATGCAACTTGTTTTTTGGACAAGAAGGGGACACTCGAAATTTTGGATAGTTACACCGTGATAAGAATTTTTGGCTCCATGGAACAACCTACTCTCCTTCCATGTCACATTATGGACATAATGTTTGTTGCAGAAGTAGCACGCCAATACATCTACTGGTTCCATCTGTTCCAAAAGAAGAAAAAAAAACAGTCCATTCCTCTACCTTGGAAAGTAGGAGTGTTCGTGTTAAAAAACGTCAACAAAATTGACGATTTTGCAGCACATTCTAGCATCTCCAACCTGAGATATGCTCAAATCATAAGAGGGTTTGACCCCTATAATATTTTTCGACAACATTTACAAGTACTTGGCCTCGACGATTTTTTTTTAAATAAACACCTACCCAAAAGCAGAGATAGTGGCGACAACGGTCCTGCCTCTAATGTCGACGATGTGGACACAGTGCAAAGCTACACTAAATTATACATGCAATAGGGGAAAGGCCCCAGTGAGAAGAGTGTTTAATTCGCAAATACCACTCCAAAAAGTACGACATCCCAGATCATTGCTCTAATGGCCCACCACAACAACAAAGAAACTTAGAGTTCTTCAAACAGAGGAGAAGATAACGACCCTCCTCATTCTAAAATTGATAGTTTTCACAAGCTTCCACTAGAGAAGAAGAGAAAAAATAAATTGGGACATGTGGAAGAGCCAGAAATTCAGAGTGAGAACATGGAACTTGACACTGATCTGGATAGCATGATCTGCTTCCTTATTAGCCCAGAGATGTCATCCACCATAGTCATCCAATGGATATATCCGTCACTGAAAATTTTGACGAAGATGAATCCTTCGTGTTCCAGAGCATTGTTTTTTATAGCCAGTCCAAAAAATTGATAATTGAGAAAAAATATGTTAAAAATAAGAAAGGCTAATCTTGTTCAGAGGTTCACGTTGCCAACATGCAACCATCCCAAATCTGTCAACTTCACACTACCAGCGGAGAAGCACTTCATGATTCCATTGGAAGCATGGAGACCGAGAATGCCAGACTTAAGAACAGGGTCAAGGAATTGGAAAACTCTTTCATTCCTATGCCATTTCTTGTCAATCCTTTGGCAATAGCCATGCCTAGCACCCTTGTACCCAATGTAAAAACATCCTCCACCCTCCTCGCATCCTGTAAAGGATATGTGGAGGATAATATCAAAAAAAGAATGGAACTGGTTACTGAGGCGTGGAAAAGATCACAAACCATCAGTTCCCTTGGAACTAGGGCACATAGTTTGCTCGAGATTTTGCAAGCCAAGTTTAAATATGAAGAAACATTGTTTTTAAAAATGGTCATTCCTTTTGGCAAATTTGTCAACAATAGGATAGAAACAAAAAGAGGAGAATAAGATATTCCATCCAAAAATCGGATCGGTCAATTGAATGCATGTTGGAAAGAAAAAGTGAAGAACCTGCATCTCATTGTTAATTCATGTGAACAAGCCATATCGAAGAAAGATAAATTATTCATTAGGCTATCAAATATAAACTTAGCCAGGAAAACTAACGACTTCCAAGACCGCGACTTAATTGCAAACTTGTTGCCCTTAACCAGGAAAGATTTTGATAAATAGGTTGATATGTTTAAGGCCTTGTCTCTGGAAAAGTTTTACAGCATCCCTCAATTTGATCAAAGTCACGTCCATGACTGGCTAGTCAAATATGCAGTATAGAATGAGAAAATTCATCAGGCTCTCTGAAATCTTTCTATCGACTTCTGAGAATTAGAAAATGATCTTTTCAACATAAAAATCCGGAATGAGATCAACGTCGCCCCAATGAGAAGCTACATTGAAGAATGGATCGAAAGGTAATTGAAACAGGATGCCGACGAAAGGCAACAGGCAGTTGCCAGCATTCCAGCAGTCATCGAGGACATTCTTGAAACTGTAGTCATCGACGACATCAATGAAACGACAGCCGCAAGAAAATAGCCAAAGGGCTCAGATGTACACTCATTGTAAGTTTACTAATCACATCCTTCTTTGTTTATCAACCGACTTATTCCAGTTTCTTAAATAGAGATGTATAGGAAAACACGTATACCTTTCCATTTATTTTATTTTTGCAGATATTGCACTTTATCTTCTTTTCACAATATTGTTTCTTGTACATATTTTTGTAATGGTCCGCAGGAGCCACAATCCCAGTCTACATGACAAACGCATTGAAATTCCAGTTTATATGTAACAAACTTTCATTTCTTTGTATATTTTAAAATTTCTAGTATTATGTAACAAACTTTTATTTTTGGACATATTTCAAATACAAATGCATTTAAATTATTATATGTTACAGACTTTATTCTTTATCTTACACCAGTTTGTATCACAAATGCATTTAATTTCAATATGTTACATATTTTTATTTTTATCTTTCACCACTCTGTCTGACAATTACATTGAATTTTTTATATGTTACAAACTCTTGTTTTTTTATATATTTCAAAATAAATGGTGCTCTACAATGCAAGCGTCATTTACTTATATCCCATGTTCACAGATGCATTTAAATTTTTATATTTCTTCTCCTTTTAATTTTATGTCTTCATATATTTTTATCTTTCAACACTCCATAGGGCAAATGCATTTAAATTTCCAATTTTATTCTTCCACTATCAACAAATTTATAGTTTGTTATATACTTTCAAAAAATATATGTTTACTATATACTTTCAAAATATATATGGTGTTTTCCTGCCAAGCGTCATTTACTTTTGCCCCATGTTCCGTCATATACATGTTGCACACAACATTTCCGTGATATACATTTTGCACCCAACACTTCGTTTCATTTACATTTCGACCCCATTTTCCACATTTTGTTTTCTAACCTCGTTGGCCACACAACCTTGTTCTATTCTATCAATTTTATTTCAGTGCATCTAATTTATCAAAGTTATTAAAGAACCCAATATATAACAAATTTACTAAAATATAAATCATAATTTACAATATATTATAATTACTATAAAAATTATAAAATGTTTTAATTTCTGTTATGAACTAGATAAAACATAATCTAATTAGGAAATGTCGGACTAGCTCCAGCTATTTCCCTTGTTTATGTGTAGCAATCCATTCTAAATTTGAAATAAACCTTTCCTTAGAAAAGTAATTACAAGCAATATATAGGATCTCAATATCAAAGTCAATGTAATAGGATGGTATTAGTTGCGATATATCTGCGAGCAATAGTATTTAATACAAGCTCATGCTCTACAAATAACAGAGATCGAAAAGTGGTTGTAAACATATATTTTACGCAATCAAATCGGCCCAAATTCTTTATAGGGGTAAACTGCAAACTTATAAAATAAAAGTATACGTCATTGATTAGAAAACCTTGAAGCTTTGGCACCTACAACTCACTATTCATAATATGATAATCTCTTTTATCATGGACCTGATATATGTTATAAACTAAAAGTATTCGCCATTGATTATATAAACTTGAAGCTTTGGCTCCTACAACTTACTATTCATAATCTCCTTTATCATGGAAATAATATAGAAACAATATATAGTAGCTTAATACTTTTAAAATTGACTTAATTGAATTTGTAATTTTAAAAATTAAACCAAAATTTTAAAAAGTATGCACTACCCAATTAAACATTTTACTAGTAAAAGTATCTGCACAAATTCTGAAATTACACTGCCTTTCGAGATTGAAGCAAAACTGAACCCTTGCCTACTGCCATTCGTTTAGGCAACCCATAGTCGCCCGTAGTGGGAAACTTCCTAAACTTTAGAAAATTATAGGAAAGTTGCATTGGTAGGAATCTTGGAGCCACCTATTGTGCATGAAGTATTTTGGAGCCACCGACCATTTGTCGTTTGTAAACGAAGTTGGTCGAGTCACGGATAGTCGGTAGTCTTCCACGTAACCAATCCGTGTTGTCTCTGTATAAAGTAATCCACTTTAGTGCCACTTTTCCGTGACTTTTCGTCCTTTTATCTATCCAGATTGCAAGGCCTTTTAACTGAGTTGAAGGGCCATTATTGTTTTAACAAAATTAAATATAAATTTAAGTATCCCGAAAGTTTAGGGACACTAACTATCAATCAGGCCACCTGCCAACTTCGTGTTTATGACGTCAACTTTCAAAGTCGTCAGCCAACTGTGCTTAATTATTTTGACAAATCTTAATTATAAACAAGGCTGCGTGGCCAGCGCAATACTTCCCAGGGTACAAACTCGTTAGAGATAAGAAATAAACGTCATTGTTATAGCATGTGTATGGAAAGTTTATTAAAAACCAAATCAATTATTTTTAACTTTATATTTATATTTAAATGATTAATTCATTTTTGAACTTAGATTTGATTATTAAATTCTACAAAATTGTATATATCTTACTAAACTTGACTTTATAATTAAAAAAAAAAAATACCTATTCTTAATCATTAAACTCTTCTATTTAATGAAACTTTTACCTTTTCCTCCCACTTACACAGGTGAATAGCACAATCCATCCCATCCTTTTTCAAGTGAAATGTATTATTGTTTTTTTCGCCTTTTCGCCTAGTTGTCCCTGCAGATGAACGCACATAATATTTTTAGACCCAATCGAACAGATCCTATTTTTCCCCGTATTTCAATATAGATCTCCTGTCGTCTAAGAGTTACCCATAATCCTAATTTAGAGAGTTGTTGGAGCTGACTGTATGGTATTTTCGCTGACTTGAGCATTATAGGCAGTGGGCACTGGCCCATCCAGTCGGTGAATGTTTTCGCAGATTGGGCATTATGCTAACTGTTGCAGTCACTTCCATCATGTACAGAAAGATGCCACCAGCGTATAGAACTGTCACTTGCACGAGGCACAAAAAGTTGACGCCAACTTTTATAACCGTGTGAGAAAACAGGCAAACACTAAATTGTCTCGTTAACTCTGAGATATCCGCCTTCAAAACATTTCGAATGGGGAATTAATGAAGTATAGCTTTAGCTCCTGTGTTGACTACATATTAGTTTATTTTGAATTAAAAAAATTTTATACACAATAAATATTTTTATTTTTGAATATATAAAATAATATATTTTTCTCATCATCAATTAGTTGATGTATTTATATTTTTATTGGAGTTTTCATGTATTTAAAGAATTCAATTTTTTGCAAACAACATAATCTTACCTCATCTTAAACATAAAAAACAAACATTGTTATTTTTTAATATATAATATATTTTTCTCATCATTGATTGGCTGATGTATCCAATATTCTTATTGGAGGTTTCATGAGAATTGTTGTTGACACCGAGCTTTATCTCCCTTAAGATGTCCATCGTTGCAGAGCCCATAAAATTTCGAGATTTTCATGCCTTATTGGCTTGGAGGTCGGAATATATTGGCGTGTGAATTCAGAGATTTTCAAGCATATTTTGCATTGGTAATTCCATGCACAGAAGTAGTGTGTTTAATTGCCCTTTTATTTTCCAACTGACCGGCTTACGGTTTGAACGCTTCCGTGACCGCAAAATGGGCAACGGGGATTTGTCTTCATTGGCTTTGGCGTTATTTTTGAGCACCAAAATGTTGGATGGCGTCAAGAGACATGGCCACTTCTCACTACATGGGACTTACATGTTCTCACTGTTTCTTTTGGTTTCTATGTTGTTTCTCGGTTCCCATGGATCACTAAATCTATTAACTACATACAATTTAGAGGCACTATAAGCACTTTTGTTGCCTTTGTTATATATATGTAGTGGCAAGTTGTAACATCATCTATTTTAATTTCTATGAATTAGAATTTATTTATGTAAATGTAACTTAGGGGTGCCTAGAAATGTAATACTTTGAATATATTAAAATAAAATGCATCTCTGCAAGATTAACAAGAACAAAGATAGAAGGTTGTGAGGGGCTATTCGTTTTATTAATTATTTATTTACACATTTTTGTGTTGTGGGGTGAAGGAGGGGGCACATGAATCTCTTGGGGAGACCATGATGTGCCTTGGGAATCCTTGCTATTTAAACCATGTTTGTGGGCTATTTATGGGTTCATTCATTCATTCATTTAGGGATTCCTCATTCACTGTTGCTCATCAGTGTGATGGGTATGGCATGGGAATGAATGGTAGCATGTGGAGAGTCTTTGTTACATGGATGTAAGGAATTATTGATTATTCTATAAATGAATGGATGCATGTGTTCATGATAATGATGGCACTTGTGAAAGAACTTCCCATAGTTAAGACTCCTTGGAGTTTCCTTCATTGAGATTCCTATAGCATTGAAGCCCTAGAAAAGAATTAGAAAAGCCTTGTGTAGGTTGAAGAGGAAGAGAGCTAGTAAAGTAGGATTGTTGTGTGGTTGAGAAAATCGTGAGAGCTTAGTAGCTAATTGTTGTGTGTGGTAAAGTCAACCTATGACCCATCATTGTGAATTCATAGCCCTGACTCGGGGGTGACCTACTATTGATATTTGGAACAACATTGTTTATGGTTGGGTGGAATGTCTGATGTCTGCAGCTAATTGGCGAATGGTTTAATTAAGGATAAGCAATCTCTGTGTTTTCAATGTAATATATATTTTCCAATGTGTATTTATGATCTCAGTGATGTGTTTATGTTATGTTTGTTTGTTGGTTATTTCTATGAATGGCATGTTAAGCATTATTTTATGCATATGCATTGTTCTTGATGAGTGCATATGAATCACGTTTCTTGAATCAAAAGAATGGAATGAAAATTTCAAATCAGTTCAAGAGGGCGAATTTGGAAGTACTCGGGCAATGGATATGTTTCAGATCGGTATCAGAGAAAATCATTTTAGATTTGTTGTTTTGGGTACATTATAGATTGGTATGAGATAAATGTTTTTAGTGGTGTTGATCTTGAGTACATTACACATGTATAATAAAACAAATAAAGGTGTATATATTAATTCTATATGTATACATTAAATTTAATTAAGCTTTAGTGACACATTGTTTTAACTAATGATGAGGTCACTTCGCCAACTTAGTCTATAAGCTTCCACAATTTGAGTACACTTGAAATTTTAAATTATATATATATAGATATATATATATATATATATATATATTGCCCAAATGGGTTGGATCCAATGGTGGAAAGCGAGGAGTCTTTCATCTTTAGGCTTGGATCTGACTCGAATAACTATGATGAAATTATGGCCTTAAAATTGCTTATTCTTTTCACAAGAGCAAAGGGGGTGAATTCACTACAAATTTATGGTGATTCTTCGAATATAGTGAACTGGACCAGGAAAATTCAAAGATTTTAAATAGTTTTGACTCTTTTTCTATTCATCATGTCTGCATAGAACAAAATGTTGATGCAGACGCTCTATCCAAATTTGGCATAGAGTTGGCTTTTGGGCCTTGGATTATCCACGAATCAAAGGACGGGACCATCACAGACTCTACTTATTCTCCTTTCATATTGACACTTCAGATGATCCTGATTGATATTCTCAGTTGGATAGCTTAATGTGCATAATTCTATACTATTGTATATCTTGATAGAATGCTTTCTTTTCAAAGGACAAATCTGAGGGTTTTTATGCTCCAAGAACGATTTTCCTTTGTTTTGCACTCCTACTATTTTTTTCCTCTTGGGCTCTTGGATGTAAGTGGGACACTCGGTGGTGTTTATTGGTATTCTGATGAAGGGATGATCCTCTTTTTGTCTCTCAAGCCTCTCTGAGAGGAGGCTTTTTTGTCATGTATAAAAATATTGTTTTTGCACTGTCTCTATGCAATAATGTCTCTATGCAATAACTACAATACATGTGTTGGCATGTATCTACAAAATGTAATTATATTCTTTAAATAAAATTATGTTTTTTTCCAAGGAAAAAAAACAATATTAATATTAATATTAGTTTTATATTAATAGAAAGTTAAAAATTAGGTTGTTGTAAAAGTGTACCGTGGAATTCCTACTTTTTGTTCAATGTTTTCCAATGTTTTCCATTTTGATTTTTTTTTTCACCGGTGTGTTTAAAGAAAGAGAAAAAAACTCTTAAGAATAAATTTCAATAACACATACAATATATATATTATAGGTAATAATTTATGTAAAGAGTATATTTATAATTTTAATTTTTTTAAATTTAGTGAGGAAGTTATATTAATTAGTAGCAAACTTATATAGAGCATAGATGATTTTAGGGGTTAAATTTAGCAAATGGAGAAATAGACTTACAACATTTTGCATATTAGTCCATTATAACAAGAAATTACACTAATATAGAGATAAAAAGAGTTGAAGTTCTAGCTTTTCATGCCCTATTCGGGGAGACCAAATCTTGTTGAGCTAATATATGATAATTGAATTTAAAGATATCGGTTGGACATGTTTCCCAAGCCTCGTAAATATCTCCCATTATTAAATTAACTCCTTCATTAACTAAGGAGACAACCACTCTACTTGTGTTTCTTCTAACCTGTGAAGCTATGAGGACTGGAATGGATCCAATCTCATATTAAATGAGTGCTTTTGCATATTAGTCCATTATAACAAGAAATTACACTAATATAGAGATAAAAAGAGTTGAAGTTCTAGCTTTTCATGCCCTATTCGGGGAGACCAAATCTTGTTGAGCTAATATATGATAATTAAATTTAAAGATATTGGTTGGACATGTTTCCCAAGCCTCGTAAATATCTCCCATTATTAAATTAACTCCTTCATTAGCTAAGGAGACAACCACTCTACTTCTGTTTCTTCTAACGTGTGAAGCTATGAGGACTGGAATGGATCCAATCTCATATTAAATGAGGGCCAGGTTGGATACAAGTCACCAGTTGGCAAAGATCTTATTAAGAGAGGAACCATTATGAATTTTGGATAACATTTGAATGATAAGCTAATAATCTCCTTCAACAATGATCTTAGAGTAACAACAATGTGTTGCAAACCTAAACCACTGGGTAAAATCCCATAGCTCATCTCCATTATTACTGTCATAACCTAGACTACCAACAAATAAGCGAAAATTTTCCCTTGATGAATTTTGAAAGACCCCTCCAAAGCCTGATGGGCCAGGGTTTCCTTTAGAAAATCCATCAAATTTGAGATTAATAAAATCCAAAGAAGGGGGAGACCACATTATTAGGTTGGACAAAGAAAGAAAAATCAAAATATTCCTTCTTACCAAGGGAGAAATATTGAAGTTCCAATTACATTCAAAATACGTTTCTCCCTACTATTGCATGAAAGGTCCTTAGTTTTCCAATGAATGACTCTTATGGTTTACTGAATATTATGTTTGATGCGCTCCTATAACATCAATCGGGTTTTCGCAATATCTTCAAAAATGTGTCGAATCCTTCCTTTCTAGGTCTCCCACATAATGAAGCCATGAAAGAGCTACCATATTATTTTCAACACAAGGCTCTCATAAATATTATTATGCCAAGAAACCATAGTATCTTATATGTTGTTTGTATGTCTATCGAATTGTCGAAACAAGGAGGCCCCTTGATCCTAAATTTCAGAGCTGAGGGAACATGGGTTTTGGAAATGCTCTATTGTTTCCTCATCGCAGTTACAAAGGAAATAAAAGGAAGCACGAATAAATCCCTAATGAGAATGTTAGTCCCAAGTGAGGATTTTGTTTTTCACCAGCTAGAGGAAAGTGTCAACCTCCGACCAAAGTTTTTCTTTCCAAATGTTACTCCAAATTTCCTCTTTAAAAATGAGGTGATGACCTACTTTAATGTGATAAGATTCCCATGTATTGAAATTGTTTGTTGGTTTATATCCCCCCTTGAGGTTATCTCGTCCCTCCCTCACTCAGATTTTACGTAATAATACCTCAGCTTCAAAGACTTTGGTATCAATTTGCTAGGAGATCACAAGATGATATGGTTTGAAGAGTCAATCCCTCCAAATGGCCAAATCAGGCGCTGACTACCAAAAATGGGAAAATAGAAATGGTTGGGGGGAATTTAGATCTATCTTCATTTCCCATAGTTGATGGTGATCCTGTAATTTAGGAAACTTTTGTCAGGAATTTTCATAAAATAAGGATATTGAGCCATCTTTGACTTCCCAAGCACATTGATTCTGGATCAAAGACTTGTTCTTCCAAGTCATTTTTCAGATCATTGAGCCTTCTCTCTCCCCCTCCATTCTAACTAATTATTGTTCATCAATCTCAAGTGAATTTTTATTTTTCCATATTTTATCCCAGAGGTATGTTCCTCCTTTTAAACATCATCAACAAGTTTTGGCTCCAATAACCGAGTTCAACAAATTTGGGTCTCTATGTCCCAAATTTGAATCTTCATAGTCCCATGTCAATTCTTTCGGGTTGTAGTATGTCCATTGGACCTTTACCTACCCTATGGATTTGTTATGGAGCACCATGACCTTCCTATATAGTATACACATTGGTTGTACCTCAAAGTCTCCTTCTGTCTCCACCTAGATAAAAGTCCAATCATTGACATGGTTAGGATCATGTACATACTTTTTCAGAAAAGATGCATGAAATACTTTATCCACATTCATGGAAGCAGGAAATGTAAGCATGTATGAAAATGGCCCTATTCTTTCTAATATTTCAAATGGACCAAAACATATGGCTACTAGCTTGGTGAAACTTCTTAGCTTCAATGAGCTCTTCTTGAGCTTCACTTTCAAAAATGCATTTTTCCCACTTTGTAGGAAAACTCAATCAAATGAAAACAATCTTCCCACTTAGATGGATTTTTCATCACATACATTCTTAACATGTCTTCAATAACTTATTTGAATTTCTTTTTCTATTGATTTGACTATGGATGGTATGTTGTAATAAAATTTAGATTTGTATCAAATACCTTAAAAAATCCTCTCCAAACGTTTGGTGTAAACTTTGAATCTTTGTCTCAAACAATTTCCTTAGGTACTCCATGCAACCTAGCAATTTCCTTCATGTAAATTTATGCAGTATTGGCTTCTTTATGAGTCATCTTGACTAGAATAAAATGTTTAGTTTTTGTCAATTTATCCACCACTACTATTATTGAATCATATTGTCTTATTTTCCTACACAATTATGTGATAAACTCAATTGCTACAACTTCTCATTTCTACTTTGGGATTAGTAATTGTTGTAGAAAACTTGATAGGTGTCTATGCTCAGCGTTCACTCTTTGACATTCCATTTACCTGGTAATGTAATTAGCAACATCCTTCTTCATTCCTGGAAAAACTTATTGGCTTTGTACAAGCCTGTCGTCAATGGAAACATTACATTCTGGGAAAATAGACAATCATACACACTGATCAAAAGCCTCTGCAATTCATACAAACACAAGGGAAATTGCAGAACAACCTCCATCAGAAGTGCTCCACCTACCTGCAACAGTTCCATCTCAACATCAAATCTAAGACAGGTATCTCAAATCACGTCGTTGACTGCCTCAATCGGCCTCCTTTGGCTGCACTCACCACTATGCTCCATTCTTGTAGACATGAAGCATCTAAGTGGCCCCAACTTTATCAACAATATCCAGACTTCGCCACCACCTATCAACTCTGGGGTACAGACGCGACTGTCACTGATTTTCACATTCAGGATGGACTCTTATGCCACCTGGGCCATCTTTGTGTTACTGCAAGAAAGTGTGAAAAGATGATTTGGGAATCCCACTACATTCGACTGGCAGGACATTTTGGCATGGAGAAAATTGTGGTCATTTTTTAGAAACATTTTTATTGGCCAAAACTTTGATAGGATATTGCACTTCCTGTGCCATTTCCAATCCAACCATCAAGAAGAAAGGATTATAAAACCCTCTTCCTATTCCTGAGAATCCTTGGGAATCCATCTCAATGGATTACATGTCTGGCCTGTCATCCACCAAGCAAGGAAATGACTGTGTATTTGTGGTCGTTGATTGGTTTTCGAAGATGGAAATCCTAACAACATGCAAGAATAATATCACAACAACAGATACTGCCAAGCTCTTGTTAGAACGAGTGTGGGTCCACTTTGGGATATCACAGACCATCATCTCTGACCGAGACATCAGGTTCCTCAACACATTTTGGTCGAGTCTCTAGTCACTGTTGGACACAAAGCTCACAAAATCCGCTTCTTTCCACCCCCAAACCGACGAGAAAACATAGGTCGTCAATCGGATGATTGTGCACATCATGTGCATGTACCATTCTAAGCATCCACATACATGGGACGAGAGTCTCCACTATGTTCAACATAGTTACAACAGGGCTCTCCATAGCTCCAACAGCCATAGCCCATTTCAGGTGGGTATGGGATTCCAACCCTTAGGACCCATTGATGTTGCACTACCTCTTGACACCGCACAAACAAACTCTTCCCATGATCAGTCTGTGATCGATAAAGCCACCAGATTCATTGAGTGGATTCAACACATCCGCCAACAGGTCCAAGAGATTCTACAGAAATCCAATTCTACGTACAAGCAGCACCATGATCAACACAGGGTACCACACCAGTTTCAGGTTGGCAACAAAGTTTGGTTACATTTGCAGAAGGAGCATCTCACAAGGCCCCATAAGAATCTTTTCCCACTTCCCTATGGGCCTTACACTATCGCCAAGGTTATGGGTAGCAATTCTTTTGAGCTCAACACTCCACCCTTCTTTGGCTTGCATCCAGTGTTCAATGTGGACCTCCTTCGACAATATTTTCCACCATTATTAGACACCTCAGAGATCATAGAATAGATGACACCAACATAGCTCAACCTTGACTGCATGGAACAAGCATCCACTGATCATAAAGTGGTCACATAGGTCAAGGGAACTCGCTAGTAGAGGATCCAACTTTATCGGGTTGTTAAGGCAAGGAAACTCCTACAACAAGGGAAGTGGCTCACCCAGGGCCAAATCCAACAGAAGTTTACTCACCTGATCGGGGAAATCAATGCAATGGAGACCATTTCATCCTAAGGAGGGAGGATTGATCCAGTTGGATATTGGTGACCACCCACCTATTCCAATAGGCTCTTCTTGTTCGTTTTTGTTTAGCACGTTCTTATGTACTTCTTTTTAATTGTGGGTTTTACACTTCTGAGGATGTCAGAATCTACACACATCCTCCAGGTGGATACTAGTGAACTCTCGCCTAATCCAACTAGATTATTTTGTATGTTTTCATGTCAACACATCTTGTTGTACTTCCAGGGCCATTTTGGGGCCCTAAACATTGTTTTTTTGGCTCGACACAGTCAAATTGTAGACGAAGTCAGAATTTGATGATGAAATGTGTATTTATCTCAAAGAAATTTCCAACGGGCTATAATGCACTTAAAACAAAGGTCGTATGCAAAAGTTACGACCCTGGGAAGATGAGGTACCAACTTACCCATAGGGACCCACATGAATTTTGGCGTTTCACCTTTTAGGGTTAGGTTTTTTGATGTCTATGGTTTTGGAATTCATGAGTAATATCAAAAAGGCCTAGAGCCTCATTGTAATCCATTATGCTCAGACGAATGCACGTAGCAACCACATCTCTTCTCAGATATAGCTACCACCATTCGAGCAAGTGTTTCAGTTCTATAGTTTTATAGTTTCAGCCTATTTCATTATTCAATGGAGGATATTGTTCACTGGATATCTGTGTTATTCTTCATATCTTTTTTTTTATTGTTTTAAGTTTGTTAATCAGTTCGTTCCGCTCCTAAATACAGATCACGTCTTGACTAGAATAAAATGTTTAGTTTTTGTCATTTTATCCACCACTACATTTATTGAATCATATTGTCTTATTTTCCTACACAATTTTGTGATAAAATCAATTGCTACAACTTCTCATTTCTACTTTGGGACTAGTAATGCTTGTAGCAAACCTGATAGGTGTCTATGCTCAAAGTTCACTCTAGGACATTCCATTTTCCTCGTAATGTAATTAGCAACATCCTTCTTCACTCCTGGCAAAATGTATTGGCTTCTTATTGCTTCAATTGTTTTCTAGTAACCAGGATGTCCAATATATGGAACATTATGCATTTTTTTAACACAAACTTCCTTAGTTCTCTGGAATTGGGAATACAAATTTTATTTTTATGCATAAGTACTCCATATTTTTTGATCTTATACTCTTTAAATTTCTATTGTAAATATTCCTACTGTAATATTTCTTTTGCCTCTAGGTATTGTTGATATGTAATAAGAGCATCTAAAATTCTACTCTTTGTATATGATTGATCCACACTAATAGTTGTATCATGCATGATATGTACTCCTTTGTTGAATGCATCGAAAACTTAATTTTTTTTTCCTTTTATATGCTTGCTGTCAAATTCATATTCACTTAAAAATTATAGCCATCTTATTTCCATAGTATTTAAAGTTGGTTGTTCAAATAGATATTTCAGACTACTATGGTCTATCCTCAATTCAAATTTCTTACCCATTAAGTAGTGCGTCAACATCTTCAATGCATGAACTATGGCAACAAGTTGTAAATCATGTGTGGAATAATTCCTATCATGTTTTTTAATATTTCTAGACTCATAATCAATGACATGTCCATTATGAGTGAGGACACCACTAAGTCCTTCTTTTTCATGCATCTATGCATACCACAAAATTTTCATTTGAGTCAACAATGTTCAAAATAGGTGCACTTGTAAGTAACTCTTTCAATAGATGAAAACTTTATTTACACTTTATTGTCCATTCAAACTTAGTTCCCTTATTTTGTAAAGATGTGATGAGTTGTGCAATCTTAGAGAAACCCACTATAAACCTCGTCTAGTATCTGACTAATCCCATAAAATATTTGACTTATGAAACATTCTTTGGTCTTGGCCATTCCCCAATGGATTCAATACTCTTTGGATCTATTTCTATACTTTCATATAAAATGATGTGCCCCGAATAATGGATCCACTCTTGGTAAAAAGAGCACTTTATTATCTTGGCATATAGTTGATTCTCTCTTAAAACTTGTATCACCAATATCAAATGACATTCATGTTCTTTCTTTGACTTGGAATAATTAAGTATGTCATCTAAGAATACAATGAAAAACTTATTCAGATAGCTTCCAAATATGTCATTCATTAAGCACATAAAGACAATTGATGCATTGGTCAATCCAAATGGCACCACTACAAATTCATAATGCCCATACCTAGTTCTAAAATTTTCCTTATTGATGTATTCTTCATTGATTCTCATTTGATGATATCTTGATCTCGGGTCTATATTTGAAAATATCTTTTCTCCTATTAGATAATCAAGGAGGTCATGAATTCTTATTAGAGGGTATTTGTTCTTCATAATGGCTTTATTCATCTATCTAAAGTCAATACAAAGCCTCAATGTTCCATCATTCTTCTTCACAAATATTATCAGTGCACTCCAAGGTGAAACACTTGGGCGTATGTAGCCTTTCCTCAACAATTATTTTAGATGCATTAGTAATTCTCTTAATTGTGGCGTATTCATTATATAAAGAGTCTTTGATACTAAATCAGGTCCGAGTACTAATTCAATAGAGAAATTTATATCCCTCTTTGGTAGAAATTTTGGTATTTCTTTGAATACATCCTCAAACTTTTGCAATACTAAAAAATCTTCAATACTTATCCCTTTGGTATTATCTGGTTTCTTCACATGAGTTGCATACAATTGGAATCCTTTCATAAAACATCTTTTCAGTTGTAAGGTTTAAATCTCCCTTATAGAAATGGGTCTTTGTATTCCTTTCATAATTCTTTTCTTTCATTATTCATAAAGATATGTAAATGTCTTATTATGGCAATCTAAGACAACATTATGATTGCCCAACTAATCCATTTAGATTAAGATATCATAATATTCTAATGATATGATATCCAAATCATCATTTGTATTCACTCCATCAAGATCTATTGGACAATCTCTCACAACACCATTGATCCCTCTTTCGGTTCCAGTGGCTAGCTCAACCAACCATGATATTTCAAGTTTAATTTTCATCAAATCAAATTTGTCCACTACTTTAGGATCATTGTGACTATGGATTTCTCCTAAATCAATTAAAATATAAAAAGGATGATTTCTAATCTTACCTTCCACCTCAATCATATGGGACTGATGCTTTTCTTGTCAATCTTTTAGGGTTGCATATATCCTTGGAATATGTTTGCCCATGTCTTCCATTGTAGCAACCTCTTGAATATTGTGCAATGTCTTCATTTTTCCTTCTCTGTGAGGGAAATCCATGTACATTTGATCTTCTTTACATCCCCAACATTTCATTGGTAGCCTTCCCCTTTTTTCCAAGGAGTCTTCCATCTTGTATTCATTCTTAGCGGGTTGATTTTGTTGATATGTATTATGACTATTTGTATTGAAAGGATGCTTGAATCCTTTCCTTATTTGATTTCATTTCTCCTTCTTCTTATCCTTCCAATATTTATGAAAATCCTCTCTTCCTTTTCCTTGTTCATATAGCTACTTGGATTTTCTAATGGCTTCTGCCAATGTTTTTTGTTGATCAAATTGAATTTTTTCCTTGTAAAAAGATGGTAGTCCACTTAGAAACCTTGGTATTTTCACCTTCTTCTCTTTGATAAAACCCACATCCTCAACAACTAAAAGAACTTATTTTCATATTATTCAATCACCATGATCCCCAACTTGAGTTCAAATAAATCTTGCATCTTCTTGTCATAATAGTGATATGAAAGATACCACTAGTGGAAGTATTTCTTGAATTGATTCCAAGAAATCCTTTTCTCATAAATGCGATTGAATTATTTCAACCAATCCCACCACATAAAATGTTTTACATAGAATTGCTATGACAATTCTAGCATTTAAGTTAGAAGAGTAGCTATTGAATTGAAAATATTTTCTGATTCAAAGAAACTAGTCTTCGATGTCATGTCCCCTTATTTTTTCACCATCAAAGGTTGATGGATTAATCTCCCTAAGATCTCCTTTCAAGCTATACAACTCATATATTCTTCTTTGATACCTAACAATAGACACTTTTGGGTTGCTTCTTGACTCTTCAAATGAATAAATGTTCTGGGATGAATGAGTAGGTGAGTAATGATGTATTTGAGCTATACCATTACTTCTTGAGTGACTGGATCCTCTATAGTTATCTTTCACTGCATGATGTATGCCTTCTTCCTCGTATCTTGAGCATGATCCATTCTTCATTTGTCTATACAACTGGTCTAATATTTGCAATAGTTCGGTATTTATTTTATTTTGCTCCTCATTCTCCCTTATGGTTATTTCATTATCATCTCTATAACTACACACTTCCACTCTCAAAATGCGTATAGTCGAGCTACCAATTATGTTGGATCAACCTTGCACCTATGTCCATTAGATTTTATCTTTTGATTAGCCAAATTGATATTTTCATCTTTGGCTTCCCTCTCTTGAATATAGGTTCTTTGTGCATCCTCCATTTACTTGAACAGATTTGATTATACCCCTAATTATACAAAATGTGTAAGAAATTGCTTTTGTTAGAATTATGCATGTTATAATTTTTTTGTCAATTAATGCCACAGGTCCTTCTTCTTCTCAATTAATGAAGAATCATATCACACTTCTCCAATGACTATTCTTATGCCTTGATATGATATCTGAGCTGAAATTTATGGCTTTTAAAAAAACCATTCTCATCCCATTTATGCACTTTCTCCATTGGTGTAATTTGACTAGGAGACTAATTTATGTCAATTGCAGATGAAAGTCCATTAAGAACCAAGAAAAATTTTGTATTGAACGTTGATAAAATTCATTATTGTGAACACACATAAACTTTCATATTATTAATCTAATTCTCTATTAAGATTCTACAACAATATGGAATTGACAACTTTGTCCTTTTTACAATATCTTTAGACTTGGATTTTTTTAGTAAAACTAGCTATCTCCCAAAATGAGCACTTCTAGAAAAAAAATCAATAAATAAAATTTGAATGGATTGATGAGTATATAAAATGTCGATTAAATAAAATTTTCTATTTTCGTGATCTATGGTCCATTTTCCTATGAAAATGTCAAAATTCGCCGAAAAGTGGTTTGAAATAGTGGATTTTGGCCTTCTTCAACATCTACATTCCAAACCCCTTGGAATTTATCCAAATTATCCATTGAATCTTTTCATATATAATTTCCTAACACCTGGTAAAATTTTCATCAGAGTCAGAGACTCTTTCAAAGAGTACTACTTTAATTTTCAAAAATCACTAATTTGCAAATTATAGAGAATTGGTGCAAAATTGAGAAATGTCCCTCACTGGCACATTTGTAGATCTCCTCACTGCGGACACACCCAAAAAATTTCATCTCAATATGGGTTCTTATTCTCATGTTATGGAAAAAATATATTTTGTCTCCAGACTTGCTTTTATTTTTATTTTATTTTAATAATACAGGCCTAAGATTGTTGGGTATGTCTTATATTCTTTGCATGTGGGTGTGTGGGCGCATCAGATATGACAACTGCATCTGAAGATCCCTCTAGTAGTGGCATGTGTGTCGTGTGCACTAGGCACTTTCCTAACGGGGTCCCAAGGGGGGCAGGTATGCCCCTCCCCTGGTTATGTGCAGCGTTCGGGGCAGCGCCCCGAATTTATTTATTTTTGGCGGTTTTTGCTATGTTGAGCGGTTTTGTAAATTAATCCTGAATTGATGGATTAGGGTTTTGGTATCTACGGAATACCTAAAAACATTGTATATATATTGTATGGTGAATGGTGAAATTCAATATAATGAATATAAGAAAGGTTTTCCCGGTTGAGGGTTTCCAGTATAAATCTTTGTGTACTATGTGAATGAGACATTGATTAATTTTTGTTTTGATTAAGAATTTATATGCATTGCTATACTTCGCAGGTTTAAAACTTACATGTGGTATCAGAGCTCTCTTTTGGCTTCAGAGGGACGCCTTTGTTGTTGAGGGTTTGGCTCGGTCTTGATAGATCAAGTTTATCTTGGGTCTGTGATAAACCTGGGTTTAGTGGGAGATTTTGCAGTGGAGATTCGAGTATAGAAAGAGGAATGGTGAGCTCATCTAGAATTGAGATAGAGAAGTTCAACGGTAAAAACTTTGAGCTATGGAAGCTCAAGATGGAGGACCTTCTTGTAAACAAAGAACAATGGATCGTTGTGGATCCTTGTACACCGTCTACTAGCACACAGGATACCGATACATAACCTACTAGTACACCAGCTACTAGTACATCAAAGGAAGATTGGAAGAAGTTGGACATAATAGAAAGGAGTACTATTCGACTCTGCCTGGCAGATTCGCTTTTGTTGAATGTCTTGGGAGAATCTACAGCCAAAGAACTATGGGATAAGTTGGGGAATTTGTATCAATCAAAGTCCCTGGTAAACAAGTTGTTTCTTCGAAAGAAGTTGTATCAGATTAGGATGGAAGATGGAGATTCTGTGACAGAACATCTAAATTCCTTTAAGACTCTGGTAAGTCAACTTGTCTCTGTTAATATTACGATTGCAGAAGAAGATAAGTGTATTACTTTGTTATGTTCTTTGCTAGACTCTTGGGATAATCTGGTTGTAGAAATTGGTATTACCACTCAGTCTACATTGAAGTATGAGGATGCAATTTCATCCTTGTTATCTGAAGAGATGAGGTGGAAAAGCATGGATAGTCATAGCATAGATGCTTTATTTGTAAGAGGTCATACCCAAGACAGGAATGCTAGTAAACCTTCGGGGGGGAGATCTAAATCTATAGGTAGATCTAAGTCTCCAGGAAAATCTTTAAGGAAATGATGGAAGTGTGGTAAAACAGGGCATTATAAGAAAGATTGCAAGTCTAAGAAGGTTTATAAACCAAATGGATATGATAGTACCTCTTCCTGATCCGTCGGATATTTTAATGACTATGGTTGAGTTTTAATTTTGCATGTGTTAATTATCCAATTGAGAAGATTAATGAAAGAATGAGGAAAGAAGAGGAATTATGACAGCCATATACACATATGCAGATCTGAAATGAAATAATAGACAACAAACCATAGCACAAGAATTGAAAATGGAGTTCGGCACAACGTTGCCTACGTCTCCGGGCCTTTGTCTCTGTGGGGGAGGCTTCTTTATTTCTGTTCAAAATCTCAAAAGTACATCGCAGCAGTGCCAATTGTCTACAAGAATGATCTGGTCATGTTCTTCCAGATCTCTAGAATCCTGCAAATAAAACGGCACGCAAAACGGACGTCCAGAGATCCCAGAAATGGCCCGCAAGCGTCTGCTCCTCAATAGCTTCTCTGCATAAAAATGGCTTTGGCTTGGCTTCTCTTCAGCATAACTCTGCTTTGATTGTCCTCCATGACCTCAAACAGGCCTGGTTTATATAGATCTGAAGTTGGTTATCCATCCCCAACTTCCTCACAAAATTTGGGCTCCAAAAATGCCCAATATCTCCCAAAAATGACAAAAATCCACTAATATCAGGCAAAAATCAATTAAAATCCCAATACATTGGGAAAACCCCACGTTTGAATGAAATTAGGTGCAACCCCCAATATGCGCGCGCTCCTGGTCATATCGTGGATGGCCATGTGGCCATGCGCTCCTCCGTTTTTCCGTTGGCCCCCTCTTGCTGGCTCTTGGTCATCGGGCGTGGTCATAGGACCCGATGGCTAACAACTAACCGCACCCAACTTTGGTGGCTATAGCCCTGGTCGTATGCGCCTTTAGTGGAGGTGGTTACATGGTGGCGCAGGGCCAGGGCTGACCCTTAACCGAACTTCCGCATAGTTTTAACCCTGCGCTCCCGGTTACATGGGGCGGTCATGTGATAACGACATTTAAACCGTGGGCTGGGGTGAAGCCCCAGCCCTTTCCACCTATGACGAAACCTTAAATTTAATTCAAATACATTCTTTACAATTTACATAATAAGAACCAACGTTGCCTGGGTGGTTAGCCCGGTCTTGCCAGTTCGTTGCGCGGAGGGAGGTCGAGGGCTCGACTCCCGTGCACTCCAATAACTTTTACATAAACCACGAACCAACCACAGGGTGCCACGTGGCAGTCCATGAATGGGCCACGTGGCACATCGACAAGCAACCAAAAATTGCCAAGTGTCGAATGCTGACTCGTCCACGTGCCTGCCACCTATCACCATACCTACCCAGTCACTGCCCTGTCAGCCCTACCACGTGTCTGCCACGTCAGCCTGTGCCACGTGTCACCCTTACAGTGGTGACACGTGTCACCCTCTGATTGGTCCAATTGTCTATCATATGCCACATCACCTGCCATGTGTCATCTCCAGGAGTTTCCACATCATTTGTATGGCCTCTACAGTCAGCCTGCCACGTGGCACTGTACGGACTGTACAGTGATCCCTTTTTTTTTTACCTATTTGGGTTTTCAAACAAAATGTGATATCTTTCGCATACGAAGCCCGTTTGACGAAGTAACTATATGGTCGGAATCAGGAAGACGAGATGGACACAATGGCGCTAGTTTCGTCAGATTCCGAGCACTTTCATTTTTTAGCCTTTTTGAGCCCTGTCAAGGTTCTAGATCTGATTTTGGATCACACCTCCCCACTAAAAGACCTTTTGGTTCCCAAAAGGTTACTGACCAGGCAAAAAGCTCGGGATAGGCCACCCGGCTTGTCCTATGTCTCTGAACTCTGTCCTGTGCACCTGTCTCATCAAGATCAACTGTAACACAATCATGACAACTGACAGTATATTGTTAGCCATTTGAACCCTGTTACGTCTTACTGAAGCCACTATCATCCATGTAGAAAACATTACTAATGACAGTATCAAGAAGACAACTGCAAATGAGCTGATATACTTGAGATATTTGCACGACATGAGCTTATCTTGAAGCAACTTATGATTGATTTTCCATTCAACAATCATTTCTTGTTCTTGCTTAAGATTGATTACTTCATTTGAAACAATTATTGGTTTGTTTCTTTCTTGCACTGCTTTCTTTAATTGTTCCATTGTTTGAAGTGTTGTATTTGATTTAACATGATGAGCATGAACCACATAATCTTGACCTGCTTTAGTGAATTGATATTGATTCTTTGTCCTGTAGAAGATTGCCTTACGATCATATAAGTATGGACTACCTAAGACCATTCCACATTCTCTTAACAGCACTACATCACATGTTACTTTGTCCACATACTTAGATGAAATTGAAAATTTGATTGTGCATTGCTTTGTTATGTGCATTTGATGATGATTGCTTATCTATTTAAGTGTGTAAGGCTTATGATGTAGTTGTGTTTTTAACCCCAATTGCTTAACCAATTCTTCTGAGATTAGATTAGATTGAGATCCACTGTCGATTAATGTGTCTATCTTACTGTTATAACCCTAAATTGCACCACACATGCTTACCTGGAATCATGCCAACTCATATCCCTTCTTTGCCAAAACTCTGTTCAACAACTCTTTGAAAATCCTCTTGTGTCAAGGCCCACGCGCCCTAATCCATTACTGCACGCGTGTGCATGCTGGCTAACCCACTACATCCCTTGTGTACCTAACAAAGCACAAAAAAAGGAAAGTTTTCGACGAAACAAAAGGCTATGGGTCAGTTAACTGAAAATCCTAGCTATGCATGGTCGAGGGTTCGTCCAAAACCCTAGCTCCTTCTAGCCTATAAAAGAAGGGGTAGGGGTACCATTTGGAAGAGGAAAAAATATAGCGAAGAAACTCTGCCCATTTATGTAATCCATTGTCCCAATCTTTTAGCCTTTCCTCATGCCAAAGGAGATTTAACGCAAAGTAGTTGGAGGACAGAAGAAGAGGAGCCCAGAATCAGGATCAAGGAGCGGTGGCCGGTCTCGACTTTGATTGTAAGTTGATTCATTTTTCAAGTAATAAAATAATACTTTTCCCGTCCCAATGCATGAGTTATCTATGGTTTGGTTAATTTATGCTTAATTTCTAACCCATGAATAGAGAAGTAGCATGCATGCATAGTTATTATTTGTCTTGATTGCAGGTCATCTGTGGAAGGAGCAGTGCAAGCAAGTGGTCAAAGCGCAACGGAGGATCTACATCAAACGCCGGTAACAAGGTTAGTAGTCATTCTCCATGCATGTACTGTGAAAGAGGGGTTTAAGTTTTGGGTGGTAGGTTAAAAAGTAATTTCTTTGTGGTCAAAATCTGCATGCAAGTCTGACCCTAGTTTACTAGTCCATAGGGTATTTTTCCCAACAACAGAATTGGCGACCGTACTGGGCATAATACTCTTTAGGGTTTCTGGATTTCTTTAAAGTTTTTGGGTAGTTTAAAGATTAGGTTTCTGTTTTTTTTTGCCTGTCTTTTTCTGTAGGGTCTGAGCTAGCAGGGAGCCTGGTTCTTCATACCAGTTTTCCCTGACTTTTGCTTGACGGTAGTTGTTGGGACACACAGAGGTACACGCAACCTGTAGAAGGCCAGCACGCGTGTACCCGCGCCCTATCCTATTACATCCCGCGTGTGAACGCTATCTGTAGGGATAACAGTAGCGTGTAGGAGTTCAGAGAACTTTAGAGGCAGTCCACCTCTTCCCTATCAGAATTATACATTCTCAGGGGATTTTCTAGAATCCTGTCTGAGTCTTGTTGGTTCACAGTCCTATCTCAGATTGTTTTTTTCGCCTTGTTGTTCCTTGCATTATTTTTCTTTTCTGTTAGAAAGAGAATCATAGCCTTCAAGGGACGCTGGTTATCAATACCAGAGGCCTCTTCCTGGTCTGGACTGCCTGTTTTCATTTTTGTCTTAGAATTTATACATACACGCGGCCTGTACAAGGTCAGCCCGCGTGTACACGCTTCCTGTTTCAGCTCAGCACGCGTTTGCACGAGTGTTGTTTTAGTGACAATAGCGTGCTTGACAAGCTACTTTTTGTTCAGGGTGGGGCATTCATCCCCTCCTTTGATGAGAAGTATTCCTCTCAGGTGTTTGAGTCTAGGGTTGAACAGTCAGTAGGTTAGGTCATCTTACCCTTAGCCTGTTTTTTCTCAATTGATAGTTGATAGAAAATATAAAAAAATAAAAAAATGTTTAATGATTTTTAGACAAGCGTAAGAGTCTTTGTTTTTTTTATTGCCATTGTGTGTCTTTACTCTGATTCTTTGTGATCTGCGTTTTAAGCCAGAATTTGTTTTTCTTGGTTTTGTGCTTGTCGGTATTTTCCTTTTGTTGCTTTACTAGCACTTAAATAAATAAATAAAATCTCTCTTTTCATTTTCTTCTTTGTTTGAAGAGTGTGTTTCTGCATCATTAGCTAGGGAGAAGTCTTTTATTTCGTAAGTTTTTGCAGTGCATTTAGAGCATAAGTAGCTCGTAGTCGAGCGAAATTCCTTTATGTTTGCTGTATAAAATCTTAGAAAAATTGAAAAGAAAAAGAAGTCTTTCTTTGTGAAAAGTTGTTGAAATTTTGCATTTAGTAAAAGTCTTTTGTTTCCATCTTTTTTCATTCATTTGTGCTTTCATCTTTACACCTCATCAGTTTCACCCTCGTACCCCTTGACGTAAGAAAATGCCATAAAAGAAATGCTAATTTAAAATCTATTAGACTTTTTGTTTGTAGGGTTCACAAACTAGTTCAGGACTAGGGCCTTGGATTAGGTTGGAGAGGAAAATCTCCAAGGCCATTCAAAACCAAACATTGGAGTCTGCGATAGGGAGTGTCTAAGTCCAGTTTCATGGAATTTATCTGGGACCCCCCTCTAACACAGGGGATAAACATGAGGTCGCGTGCGGAAAGGTAGTGGAGATAACCCCTCCAAAGCCGGACCAATCATAGTGGAGAACACATATCGAGGGCTTGTTTTGGGATTCCGTCGTTTGCATTTGCCATGGGGCTTAGTGGGTCTCGAATCTGTTCGAGGTCCTCAGTTGTCTTCTGGACCATTTTCTCTCGATACCCTTGACAGGTTTCGGGCTTGATACCCTGCTCATTGTGGTCTACCCGACTTTCGACTGTACCCGCTTGGTGACTGTTCGCGTGCTGGCAACCTAGTTGGAAATATTTTTAGGGACATACACAGGTGACTGCGGGGGTATACCGCGGTACCTAGGACAGACATCGGGCCACGCTTTGCAGAGTATACCTGAAGGGTGCTTCCATGTTCGAGTTTCACTTGCACCGGTAAGTTGCTCTAGTGTTGGTTGTTGTAACTGTTCTTCCAAATAGTTTAGTGATTGCTTGTCTTATCTCTTAGGGGATTCTTTTTAGTGTGTGTTACTTTTCAACGTGTAGAATACTTTAGTGTGTCTTGGATCTTCTCACACAGTGGAGGATCCCGAGCTCCATCGGTCACGAAGGCTTCTGGGCCTGCCACCGGTTACACTGGAGCCACCCCCGCCACCATTAAGGCAGAAGCTAGACCAACAAGGGTCTTTCGAAGTGACCGGGTTACAAACCTTTGTGCCCGAACAACTCCCGGAGGAATCAATCGCCGCTCTTGGCTCAGTTGAAACCCCAACCACTGATACCTGGCCACCGGTTATTGTACCAGTCCAATTTTACGAACACTAGTTAGTGCCTCACACAGCTATGGAAACAAACATTGTTACTTCTTCTGGGAATTCTTCCATTCCCACCACAGTTGCTACCACAGGAGAATCATCTCCTAACTTACCGTCGTCGGTCCGAGCCACCATGGTCTCGGCCGCAACTACGTCGCACAGTGGACCGAACCCGTCTATGGAAACGGCCACAACTCCCTTCACACCTAGTGCGACAGGCCCTCCGTTCTCATACGGTATGTCTAGTTCGGGTACAAGTCCTGCACTCACTTACTCCAATTTACAAACTTTGGGTTTGGGGGTAGGGAGCTCTAATGCTCCTCTGCAAGGTCAACTTGGGGGCACTCCTGTCCCTTTTAATTCTTTTCCTTATGCCAGAGGTCATATCCCTCCTTCGTCACCTTCACTTGGTGGTCCGCATCAGCAGTCCGTTGGCCAGCCTGCACACACTAGTTTATTTGGATCAGAGAGTCAAGGAACACCTGCGCACAGTATGCCAGTAGGTTTGTCACCGTTTGTTTGGAACAGGATGTTTGGTAACAACACTTTCTCATCCACCACTTTCCTGTCTGGGGGCAATCCTATTTTTGGACAGTCTACTCTGGCACAGGGTACTATTCCTACGACGGGGGCACATATAGTAGGACCTTGGAACTCAGGACAAGGATCCGTTCCATCCTCTGGAATTTCATTCTGGGGTAATTCTTTCCACAGTCAATGGAACCCTGAACATACTACTATGGCTCTCCCATCAAGACCAGCATGGGGTAATCCTTCCCAAAGTCCTTCAAACACGATGCATGCCCAACACCCTATGTCATTTATGGGAAATCAACCAATGATGTCTCCACAGATGCAAAATCCTTATGCTGGTCAGGGCCATGGTTTCTACCAGAATCCGGGCCAACAGCCAAACTTTTCTTGGCAACTTGGTGCCAGTCAAACTCCAAGACCCTTTTTCCCAGGTTATCAGCAGCAACCCAAACTACCATTCCTGGCGACGTTACACTTGCCAGATTTGACAAGGTTGTTAAATGATCATATTTGTCACGATCCACATTGGCCTCCTATGCCAACGAAGTTTCCTTCGGACATTCCAAAGTTCGAGGCCAAGCCTAATGAAGATCTAGGTGATCATGTGACTACCTTCCATCTTTGGTGTTCATCTAACTCATTGAAAGATGACTCCGTACAATTGTGATTGTTTCAACGCACTGTTATCAGGAGTGCCACGAAATGGTACATCGAGCTCGATCGCTCAAGATACTCTTCTTTTGGCGAGCTGGCGATGGATTTCCTTAACCATTTCCAGTTACCTATGAGATACGACACTGGCACAGAGCTTCTGGCCAATTTCGAACAGACAACAGTGGACCATATCTCTGATCATATTCGAGAGTGGAGACGCTGGAAGAGTCTAATCAAAGTCCTAGTCCCACCAGCATTCCTACTTGAGTGGTTCCTTAAGTCTCTGTTCCCACAATTATCCAAAGACGTCGCGACTTCCAGAGTTTTCTCCGAAGAATATGCCATCATGAGGGCTCAACAGTTTGAGATCATCTATTCTCAGTCTGGTTTATTATACAACATCCTGCCGGATGCACCATGATCGATACTGGATAAAACTAGACAGAGAGTTGGACCACATGCCGATGGTATTGTTGGTTCAGCACAAACCAAGCCTGTTGAGCAATTGACAAAACAATTGCAACAATTATCTATACAACACTCAGCGGCCAGAGAGACTACTACTTTGGCTTCTCCTCCTACCCAAATGTCGGAAGTACACTCCATGCAGTCGACTAACCCAAAGGCCACCCAACAGCCTGAAGGGAAGAAAAAACAACGAAATAAATGGAAGGGGGATAAAAAAACCACTAATAATGCTGGTGGGGACACCATGGAAAAATGGAAGGCGAGGTATCCGTGCAACTTGTGTGCGGAAGACCACTCGACCCATATTTGTCCTCGACTTGCAGAGGCCCAAAATTTTGTCACACAGCAACAACAAGTAGTGTTGACTAATCCCTTTCAACATGGGCAAAAATTTAACTCAAGCCTCTACAAGCACAGAAGGGGGCAACCAAGAAACCTGCCCTCCTCCAAACAATCCCTTATCCGCGAACGTATATATGGTTAGGGGTGATGCTTTCATAACGACTAGAGCGCATGACTATAGTAAACCAAGCGCTTCTGAGAAGGGTAAAGAAGTTGAACTTCCATCTCTTCCTCTACAGATCGAGAAGACGTTGGGAGAAACAATGACACGCATTCCAAAGGGTGCATTTAAGAAAGCTTCTCACAACCCAAATGCAAGGGCCGCCCAGAATTACTCTGTGGTGGAGGATTTATCACAAACCCTTTGTGCGATGTCTACTTTGGAGGTCCTCCAAAGTTTCCCTGCTCAGAGGAAAGCCTTGTTAACTGCTTTGGGCTCTACTGAGACTTGTAATCCGGGGACCATCATGTTAGATACAACCGACTTAAAACCTCGTCTGCCTTACCACGTCGCATTTCAGATAGTAGTGGCTTATCCCACGAAAACTTTTACATGGAATATCTTCCGCACGGTGGTCGACGAGGGTGCCTCGACATGCGTTATGTCGTTAGCATGTTGGAAGGCCATTGGCCAGCCCGTTTGTCTCCATCACCTACCCTCCTGACTGCTTTCGACGATCGTTCTTTCTGACCACATGGCATCGTTCCTTCTTTCCCTGTGTAATTAGGAGGGAAAGTCGTGTGTGTCGAAGTAGAGGTAGTTGATGCTCCCCTCGACTATAACCTCTTGTTAGGATGGAGTTGGACTTATGCTATGCAAGCTGTGGTTTCTACAGTTTTTCGAGTCTTGTTGTTTCCACATGAGGGTCGGATAGTGACCATCGATCAACTGTCTTTATCCAGACCTGACCCAACTTTGGGGGCATCCACGGTCCCGATGATTGATAATCCTCAACCAGGTGTCGTTAAGGTTTGTGCCCGTCCTTGATGGGTACCTTCGATTACCCACCTCCTCATGATGATGTCAAATTTATATCTAATCACCATAAGGTTGATATTTTTCAAGTTTCGTCGTTCTGCATGACTTACTTTGAGGATCCTTGGATTCTTCCTTCCCCATCAGTCACGATGGATGAGACAGGGCACTCAGGCATGTCCATGCCCTTGTCGGTCGCTGAAGTAACGTATTCTTTAGTCCAACAAGCTTCAGCTAACCCTGATCCGACTCTCGCACAAGAGTTATATCCACTTATAGAGCCTATTTGGGCTCAGGGTTCTCTTGCTAACATCGATTCGTTAGACTTAGTTTTTCCTTCTGACGAAGCAGTAATCGAAGCAATGACTAGTCCAGACAAACCTTGGGAATATCTTCATCAGAGATCATATTTCCTCCCAAAGTTAAGCCGAATCAAAGCAGGAGAATTCACTGTGACTATGACTGGAGATAGGTCTTGTCATACTAATCCCTTAGCTACACAAAAGATCTACGTTGAGGGTAATATGGCAACCATTGTTGAAACGATACCTATCAATATCTCCAGAACCCCTGGCGTCATAGACAATGTTTTCGTCGGAGCATACAACTCCCGCGAGGAGATGCCAGGCATCGACCCACAAAGAGTCTATCATGAGCTAACTTTGTTGTTTTTCAAGCTCGCTTTGAGATCCAAAAGCAACATCCGGCGAGACTTCATTTATGCTTTTCGATCTCATCCAGATTAACTGAGAAAAGTAACCGTTATGGAGTCTTCTTTAATCCCTTTTCAGACTCCTTAAAGATGAAAAGATTGCCGAGTGACATTGTTTCTTCACACTCGTTAAATTGGTCCAGAAGAACGTTCCTTAAATGGGTCTCCTTTTAAGCCCTTTTCAGACCCTCTAAAAATGAAAATATTTCTGAGTGATCTCGTGACCTTTCACGCTCGTTAAACTGAAATTTGAAGTCACGTCTGTCCGATGGTAGTTTACCCATTTTTCGGTCCGGACGGTCAACTGTATGAACAAAGGTATACTCTATCGAATTTCCATTCCTTAGAAGAGTACTCTCAGGTATAATTTTATTCCTTTTTCGGGCCTGAGGGACTAAATTTACAAAAAAGAAACCCCCATGGAGTCCATAGTTAAGCTCTTTTCAGACTCCCTAAAATTGAAAAGATCGCCAAGTGACCTTATTCTTTCACACTCGTTAAATTGGTCCAGAAAAATATTCCTGACGGAGTCCATAGTTAAGATTTTTTCAGACTCCTTAAAAGTGAAAAAATAGCCGAGTGATCTTGTCCTTGTCACACTCGTTAAAATGGTTTTGAATTCACATCTAATCGGTGCTAGTTTATCCATTTTTCGAACTAACTAGACTATTGTCGAAAAAGGTACCCCAACGAAGTCTCCTTTTCTGTTTTTTCAGACTCTCTAAATATGAAAAACCAGCGAGATTACCTTCTCTGGGCTCGTTAAACTTACATCGAAGGACGTTACCATTGTGTGTTCTATCAACTGCATTTGCATACCTTATCCATCAACCTTGTGATAGTTTGGTTCTGCGTCTTAACACCTTTGGCCGCCGGAGGATTTTTCCCGAGTATCATTTTACCAGAACATCAGTCTTGTCCTTGTGCCTCGAGCTTGTATGTTTGCAGTACTCGTTCCTCCATTGTAATGTAATATTCCTTTATTCTTTTTAAAAAATTATCAAAAAGAACAAAAAAATCAAATATACCCCAAAAAGAGGATGGGAAAAGTATTTTCTTTATTGGCAGCATAATGAGTCACCCTTGGATAAAGAACATCTGTCTGTTTGATCTTCAGACTATGGGATGTAGTACGACCTTAGGAATCTTTTCTCGCTATATAGAGTTGTGTCCTCCACCGTTTGGTTACTCTTCCAAACATATGGAGAGTTTGTGTTGCCTCCTGCTTCGTAGACTTATGATTAACATATATGCTGCCTAAGTCTTATCACTTGTCGTGCTATTATCCAAGGGAAGTTTTTCACTAAGCCTGAGTTGACCCCTCTGCAATATGTCTCTTTTCCGCATACCCAGCCATCCTGAACGTCCAATCAAGTCCTTGTTCGAAATCACTGAAGCCTTCAGTCCGATCATCAAGATTATCAAGTCCATAACCGACGAGCCGTCGAAGACCTCTGGGTAGTGCAGTCGTACAATCATATTACACTCCTACCCGAGTTTTAGAATATTTTGAAGTTGTTGCTCGAGATCTGAAGTACAACCATCAGGCCGAATCAGCTTCTGGAAGATGGGTACTCTATATGTATATCTTTCTGATTTCGAGATGTAGCTCCGCTGTGTATTATTTGCGGCTACTCTTTATAGTTATTTGACATGGATCTACAGTGTATTTGATTTGTAGCCATGGTTCTATTTTTTCCCGAGCATGGGTATGCCCACCTTGGTGAGACATTTGTTATTTTGCAGACGACACCTCCTAGTTCCTGATCCTTGGGCTCACTCATTCCGCACATCAGTAAAGATTGGTAATGTATTTCGGCCATCAGATGCTCTTATGACCTCACACATTAGGGGGCATCTGTTATAACCCTAAATTGCACCACACATGCTTACCAGGCATCAAGCCAACTCATATCCCTTCTTTGCCAAAACTCTGCTGAACAACTCTTTGAAAATCCTCTTGTGTCAAGGCCCACACGCCCTAACCCATTACTGCATGCGTGTGCACGCTGGCTGAACCACTACAGCCCGCGTGTACCTAACAAAGCACGAAAAAAGGAAAGTTGTCGACGAAACAAAAAGCTATGGGTCAGTTAACTGACACTCCCGGCCATGCATGGCCGAGGGTTCATCCAAAACCCTAGCTCCTTCTAACCTATAAAAGAAGGGGTAGGGGTACCATTTGGAAGAGGAAAAAATATAGCGGAGAAACTCTGCCCATTTACGTAATCCATTGTCCCAACCCTTTAGCCTTTCCTCATGCCAAAGGAGATTTAACGCAAAGCAGTTGGAGGACAGAAGAAGAGGAGCCCAGGATCAGGAGTAAGGAGCGGTGGCCGGTCTCGACTTTGATTGTAAGTTGATTCATTTTCAAGTAATAAAGAATACTTTTCCCATCCCAATGCATGAGTTATCTATGGTTTGGTTAATTTATGCTTAATTTCTAACCCTTGAATAGAGAAGTAGCATGCATGCATAATTGTTATTTGTCTTGATTGCAGGTCATCTGTGGAAGGAGCAGCGCAAGCAAGTGGTCAAGGCACAACGGAGGATCTACATCGAACGCTGGTAACAAGGTTAGTAGTCATTCTCCATGCATGTACTGTGAAAGAGGGGTTTAAGTTTTGGGTGGTAGGTTAAAAAGTAATTTCTTTACGGTCAAAATCTACATACAAGTCTGACCCTAGTTTGCTAGTCCGTAGTGTGTCGCATGATTACCCTTATATGAAACAAGTTGTTTCTACAATCAATTTCTTCACCAAATTTACCTGTCATACCAACCAATGAGATCTTTGATTCATCACCTGAATCCGATCCCAAGTCTGTGGGTTTTGTTTTCATTGCCACTGTTTGCGTTCCCTTCTTTTCCTTGAACCACTTTGGCCTCTTCTCGGGATGCAACTGCCAACATTTTTCCTCATCATGTCCCTCTTTCTTGCAATGCTTGCAAGAGGGCTTTCCTTCCTTCCTTGTCACTGCATTTTCATTCTTGCCATGC
>ML795452.1:107112-125645 GCA_009831015.1 Picea engelmannii
ATGGTGAAATTCGATATAATGAATATGAGAAAGGCTTTCCCGGTTGAGGGTTTCCGGTATGAATCTCTGTGTACTATGTGAATGAGCCATTGATTAATTTTTGTTTTGCTTAAGAATATATATGCATTTCTATACTTTGCAGGTTTAAAACTTACACATGTGTACCTAGCTACCCACCTAGCACAAGAAATTACCGTGGATGGGACAAGGGTCACACCTCCTCGACCATCCCTCTACCTAGAACTCATCTGTTGGTTGTGGTGATGAGTGAGTCCCATCCCACACATTTACCCTTCGACACACATGCATGGTTACCCAATAATATGATGGATATCAGAGGATGATCAATGTTCCATATGACGCTCTTATACCAATCTATGACATACTCATTTCCCGAGTACCTCAACATTTTTTGTTCTTGATGGATTTCAAATTTTTTTATACCAATCAATAAATCAAGAAGCATGATGCAAACACATGCAACAATCAAGAAACATATTAAACTATTATGTGTGCTCATGCATTATTCATGACTACATTAAGTAGTCAAAGCTCATGCAATATACAACCATAAGCAATAAATATTAAAACATAAATACATATATATAATACATAAACACAAAGAGAAAATAACACTTATCTTCATGAAAAATTCACATTGACTAGTTGCAGACTTTGGATGTTCCACTCAACCTTAGGCTTTGTTTCACATTCACTCTCTACAGCAAGCCACCCTGAGCTAAGGCTATGAATCCATAAGGATGGGTGCCTAGGTTGACTCTAAAACAAAAACCAATAAGCTATCAAGCTCTCGCGACCTACCCAACCACTAAACAAATCCTACTTTTCCATGTCTCTTTCTACCTCATCATGGACAACACAAAAAAATGAACCCCCATTCTCTACAATACAATCCCTTGGGATTCCCCCCTTCTTTATAGGGATCTAGTGCTATTGGTCAAGGAATCTCAATGCTGGAAACTCCAAGGATTCTCAGATGTGGACAATATTTTCATAACTATCATCATTCTCATCCACACATACAATAATTTCTTGTCGGAATAACTAGTAGATACCTAGATTCAACTAGCAACCACTTTTCTCAACTACGTCCAATATGGATGATTAAAATATAATTATTAGTTTTCCCATTTATTCCTCCCTCTTTTTTGGAATCATATCCCTCTATGACTTCATCCTTATTCATCTTGCAACTATTGATGTATTTTTATTAGTAATATTCAAAGTATTACATTGTTAGGCTCTTCAGCCTTTCAATTTACACATGGACATGTTGAACATATTGTTAGGTATTTTGTAAGACATTGGATGAAATTGCATACTTCTACCTAGTGGAATAAAGATCTCAAGTTAACTTAATAGTAGCATTAATTAACTAAGTCAAATTTTTAAGTGAAGCTTGAAAGAAAATAAATTCTATGTGAGAGAAAACTATTGTCCTGGAATGCCACCCCTCCCAAATTTATTCTGCCGACTCTCATAAGTGCATTGGCTCAATATTGTTGTTCCACCACACTTGAGGCAAGTTCCATATAAACAAGTTTTTTCATAATATATTTGAACCTCTAGCCTATACACCTAATGCTATGAATAAATTATCTTGACGAAATTAGGGGCATTATGACTGAGCATTCTTGCACATGGTTAGAATGCAAAGCATGATGAATGTGTGTTTCATAGTAATAACCAACTTATACATTGTATATAAAATAACCTATAGAGTGTTTTTATTTGAACATACCAAAGATTTCATTTCTCAAAAGATATTTGGCCCAAGTTCATTGCATTGTATTTTTTCTTGAATCCTTCATAGAGTTTTTCTTGAGATGTGCTAAGAAATTGTTTAATATTAGGTTCACATCCCCAAGAATCCCTTCTTAATTTTAGTACATCATTTTGGTTGGAAAAAAACATGGTGATATCATGTCAAATTTTCTGTACTAGTTCCTTCATTGCTTCATTTAACTTTATATTGAAATGAGGCCACCTATCAATGAAGGAAAAAAAGTCTATTTATTAAGTTGTGTTAAGATATTCTCTCATAATAATAAAATACTAATAAAATACTTTTAAAGGGTTTTGACATTCACTTTAATGAGCATAGATGTTGGATGGAGTACACAATACTTTCTTATTACTTTCTTATGTTGTTGTTCTAAAAACGTTTATTAAAATTATGAAAATATAATAGTTTTGAATTATTGATTCTAATTATTTTCTAACAACAAGGAAACCTAAATATATTTTAACAAAAATAAAAATGACATTTATTTGCATCATATTTAGAATCAAAATAATAATTTATTTATTTTTTTCTTTACTTTTATAACCAACGTATGTTTAGATAACTTACTTTTAAGAGAACTGTTGAGACATTTAACCACCTAGATATATTTTGGAGTTTTTTTTTTTTTTTTTAACTCACTTGGGTCAATGGAGGCAAGGAAGTTGCATTTGTAGTCTTGAGCACATCACGATAAGGTTGTGGAGTTTGCCCACGGGTTTGTAGCACTCTATTTCCTTATTGGTAAAATATTGGAGGTGAATATATACACGTTATGGTTGGAAAAGAAGACAAATGAAAGGATATATACACGTTTTGGTCGGAAAAGAAGACAAATGAAAGGACTTGTATTTTCAAAAATATAAAGGTTTTGGCTGGAAAAGAAGCCAAAGAAATGAAAAAGACAAAAGATATACACGTTTTTGTTGGGAAAAGAAGACAGGAAAAATGACTTAATAGTTTCATCAAGACTCCATGAATGAAAAAAAAAAGAAAACATATACAGGTTTTGGTTGGGAAAAGAGACATTTAAAAAATATAAACCCGTGAAATTGGCTCAAAGATGCTAATTTCTATTTTCATCCAGAGGAAAAGATATACCGGTTTTGGTCGGACACATGGTTACAAGGAAATGTGATATTCTTTGACAAATTAAGATGGATATATAATTGAAAACGTAAGAAACAACAGTTTATCGTATGTGAAAATATTTTTATATAATTTCCTTTTAAAACCTTTATTTCTGAGAACTACTTTATCACCATGCTATCTCTCTTAGATCATTAAAAACAAAATATATAACACAAATTTACTAAAATGTAAAAAAATATATAACAAATTTACTAAAATGTAAGTCACAATTTATACTATAACTAGATAACAAAATTATAATGCTATTAAAGTTAAAAAATGTAAAATGTTTTAATTTCTTTTATAAACTAGATAAAACATAAATCTAATCAGGCAAACCATGACTCGCTGCAGCTATAGCCATTGTTTATGTATGTAGATATCCACGTAAAAGTAGATTATAAGTTGAGCTATGCAGTAATCTATTCTAAATTTGAATGAAGTTGCGGAATTAAACCTTTCCATAAAAAAAAAATATTACGGACAATATATAGGATCTCTATATCAAAGTACATGTAATATGAAGACATTAATGGCGATATATATATCAGCAGTAGTATTAAGTGAGTTATAAAGCATGATGGCCATAGTATCCACCAGCAGTATTAGGGTTAGGGTGAGCCATAGGCCATAGTAATACATTCATAGCCTCATGACCTAGAAATAACAGAGACCGAAAAGTAGTTCAGTTGGTCGAGTCACGGCAGTCAGTAGCCCTCCATGTAACCAATCCGTGTTTTTTCTATATAAAGTAATCGTGACGTTAATTAGTTTTCCATTCCAGTAACACTTTTCGCCCTTTCATCCATCGATATTGCAGTGCCCTTTAACTGTGTTGAAGGGCCATTCTTGTTTTAAAATATTATTTAAAAAATTAAAATATAAATTTAATTATCCCGATAGTTTAGGGACACTAACTATTGTGAGGTCACCTGCCAACTCCCTCTTTATGACGTCGGCTTTGAAAGTCTTGATTAAACAGTGCGTAATTATTTTGACAAATGTGAGATCTTAATTGTAAACAAGGCTGCGTGGATAGGGTAGTGCAATACCTCCATAGGGTAGAAACTCGTTAGAGATAAGCATATATCGAAAGCTTTTTAGCTTTTTATTTTAGAACGTGGTAACTAAATTATTAAAAACTAAACTAACTAGTACAGCCATATAAGTGTGGCTGCTGAACGCCGATAAGGGTATTTCATTTACAAACCCTAATTAGGGTTTAAGGTTAAATTAGGGTTTGAAAATAAAATATGCATATTAGTGTTCATTAGCCATATAATTGTGGTTATGTATTTTATTATAAAGATGATTGTCACCATGGTTAAATGTCAATGATAAATATTAATAAAAATCCAACTAGGTTTACAGAGAACGAGGTGGAGGTGAATGGGTATTTGTTGTAAGATCCCATAATCCAAACACAATCCAACATCTTCAAGTGCATACTCTGGAGACATAGATGAGTTGATATTTTCTATAAGATCACCATAATTCAAAAGCAATAGCATCCTCTTATAAATTATTTGTTCTCTAGAATGCCCTCTTATTTGTGTTCAGAAATTCATTTCCATGTTCAACAATTTCTTTAGATTATACAAATATTTACAAAATAAATAATGAAAAACAACATCCATCAATCAATTTTCTTAACACACTTTTCCTCTTAATTTATGAAATCTTATTAGTCCCATAACTATATTATTAACCTCAAATAATTTATATTTCTTATTGGCTTCAGTTATAGAAATCATTCACCCTGCACAAGTAAAGATATTTGTAAGTCCCAATTTAAAACAAGAAGTGTAAGTTTCAAGAAATTCATTAGTCTCAATTTAAAACAAGAAATGTTTGTTTCAATAAATTCATAAGTCTCAATTTAAAACAAAAATCTTAGTGTAACTTTCAGCTTAAGTGATCCCCTACATTTACCCCTAGATTAAGAATCTAAGAGTAAATGTAATCAATTTAGGTTTAGCTTAAACAATATCCAACACTAAATTATCCTTCCAATGGATTTACTCTCCAAAGAATACAAAAGAAGATATAACATTTTCTTTTATATTCTATTAAGAACTTGTATGAGTCTTAGTTGCCCTTACTGCATTATAGCTTCCTCGACGAGAAGAGTTTAGTTGAGGGCTGGATCTTAGTGCCAGAACCTGTACGAGTCTTTGTTCAAACCTTGAGTGCTTAAACATGCATAGATAAGAAAGTAGCCTATTCTAACTAAGCTTACTCCTACTACTGTCATTACTCACCCGATATAATTTTTATTTAAACCCTTTTAGGTGTTAACGGATACCACATATTAGGTATTCATGTATTCCTGATCTTTTGTGAACGTTTTCAAGTTTGAAAGTGACTAAATCGGTTTTTCTTGGCCTTGAAATGTTATGTTATGGATTTTAGGAATGCCCTTTGTCTTGGCCATGAAATGTTATGTTATGGATTTTAAGAATGCCCTTTGTCTGTACTCCTTGGAATTCAGAAGATTTATAAAATTGGAGAAGTTTGTGTCCCGGTACAGTGCCGAGTCGTGTTTATCAATGAGCTCGGGCGAGGACAAATTTTAAATTTTTGCTTAGAAACGCATGTTTATCAAAATAGCTAAGGAAATACTAAATTTCTCTGAGTTCACTTTTGCTCCATGCACCACACTCTTGTATATTCCACCATTTCTCTTGGGAAAGTATGGTAACGCATCCATAGTCTTAATGTCGTGGTATGCCTAATAATTGAGAACCATAACTTGTCTGCCCTCTTCTGTAAAACCTTTTGCATCCATCACGTATAGAGCTTAACCATGGCTGTGTTAATTGAAACGCAGGCCAAACCTGCATCCATGAGCCCGACACGCTTCACATCCATAGTAAAATTTGAAACGCTTCCCAAATTTGGGATCCCTCATGCATCCAGAAACTCACATCAAATGTGGCATCCATTACGAGGCCGCTTCACATCTATCAAAATGTGGCCAAAATTAACCAATGCTGCCTTAATTGAAACGCATCTCAAATGTGGCCTCCATTAGGAGGCTGCTTCACATCCATCAAAACCTGGCCAAAATGAAACATCCCCAGCAATATTACAAATGTTGAATTATTTCTTATTAACACCAGAACTTGAGAATGAGTTGTTTTATACATATTAATCTTTGTTAAATAGGTAAACTTGGCAATTATGAACATGAAATTTTATTCATTAATTTAGGAAGACCAAGAAGAATATGTCATCCTCTTCAATTTCTAATCATAAGATTAAGTTTTATATTAAAAGATTATTAATTGTGCCAATTTCCAAAAGATGTATGCCTATAAATAATTGTTTGTAACTCTATATTTATATTTAAAGATAAGTATTATCCACCATACATTAAGCTAAATATTATTCAGCATGCATTAAGCCAAGATTTAATGTATATTTCCAATAGGTATCCTTCTCCTTTTTCCCATGACGTTTTCCATCTTGGATTCACTATTCATTCATAGTGAGTTGATTTTGTTGATATGTATTAGGAATATTTATATTGAAAGGAGGTTTGAATCATTTCCCTTTCTCATATTATTTCTTTTTTTTCTTATCCTTCCAAGATTTTGAAAAATTCTTTCTTCCTTTGCATTAATAACATAGGTACTTGGATTTTCAAATGGGTTTTGCTAAAGTTTCGGGTTCATCAAATTGAATTTATCCTTGCAAAATGATGGTATTCCACTTACAAATTTTCATAGTTTCACCTTTTCCTCTTTGATAAAACCCACATACTTCAGCAACTCCAAGAAATTCTTTTCATATTCTTCAATGGTCATGCTCCCCAACTTGAGTTCAAATAACTCCTGCGTATTCTTGTCATAATAGTGATCTGAAAGATATTGCTTAATGGAATTTATTGAATTACTTCCAAGAAATCTAGGGATGATTTTAGGGGTTAAATTTAGCTCATGGGCTAATTTTCCATGGTTTTTCCAAAAATCTAGATTCACTATTTTAAAAAAGATTTGCCCAAATTCTATAGAATAAAATTATTTTATCTTAAAAAAGGCCAAAATTTTATAAAAACTATATAAAATAGTTAGAAATTTGAATATTTTTAAAAAAATATCACCAAACATTTATAGTTGACATATGAAGGATTAGTAATATTCGCCAAGGTTTCTAGATTTTAAAATAAATTTCCATCTTTAAAATCATCCCCGAAGAAATATTTTTCTCATAAATGTGATTGAATTATTTCAACTGATCCGACCACATATAAACTCTTCGATACAAATGGTATGTCGATCGTGGCTTTTAATTTAGATGAGTAGCTATGCAGCTGAAAAATATTTTATAATTCCAAGCAACCATGTTTCAACATCATCTCCCCTTTCGTTTTCACCATCAAAGTTTGGTGGATTAAGCTTCCTACTTTCTCCTTTCAAGCTATCCAACTCATATTTTCTTCTTTGATGCCTAATAGGAGACACTTTTGGGATACTCCTTGACTCTTCAAATGCATAAAAATTACTTGATGAATGAGTATGTGAGTAGTGATGTCTTTGAGCTATATTATCACTTCTTGAATGAATGGATACTCTATAATTATCTTTCATTGTATGATGTTTTCCTTATTCCTCATGTATTTTGAGTATGATCCATTACACAATGCAGTCCCTTGGGCTCTTCCATTTCTTTCTAGGGCTCTAGTGCTATTGGTAAGGAAATATCGATGATGGAAACTCCAAGGGTTCTCAGTCGTCAACAATTATTTCAAAACTTTTTTCATTCTCATGCAAACATACATTAATTTCTTGTTGGAATAACTAGTATATACCTAGAGTCAACTAGAAAGACTCTCTACCTACAACAATTTATTTTCATCCCCAAAACCAAGAACAAGAGTGAGCAAGAATGAATGAGGAATGAATGGAGAATGATTAAGGAACCCCCAAAAAACCAAAAGCATGGTTTACATAATAACATGGAATAATGCACCATGTGGCCTCCCTAAGAAGCTCACATAACCACTTTTCCCAACTAAGTCCAAGATGGGTGAATAAAATATAATAATTGGTTTAGTCCATTTATCCCTTCCTGTTTTGTGGAATCATAGCCCCCTATGACATTGTGCTTATTCATATTGCAGACAACGATGTATTTTTTTTAGTAATATTCAAATTATTACATTGTTAGGCTCTCTCGCCTTTCAACTTTATAGGCACTCCGGCCTTTCACACAAAAAAACAAAAAAACATTGTTAATCTAAAGACTCAAAACTTGGGTATTATACATGGACATGTTGAACATATTGTTAGGTGTTTTATAAGACATTGGATGAAATTGCATACTTGTACCCAATGGAATTAATATCTCAAAATAAGTTAATTGTAACATTAATTAACCAGGTCAAATTTATAAATGAATTTTTAAACAAAATACATTTTATTTGAGAGAAAGTTATTTACCTCGAATGCCACATATTTGAATGTCTACTTGTCAACCACCAAACTCCCAAATTTATTTTCTTCACTCTCATAAGTTCATTGGTTTAGTAATTTTTTTCCACCACACTTAAAGCATGTTCCATATAAACAAGTTTTTTCATAATATATTTGTCCTTCTAGCCTATACTACTAATTCTATGAATAAAATCTCTTCATAAAAAACCCTTGGATTATGACCAAGTAATTTTGCACATGGGTAGAATACAAAGCATGATGAATGCATGTGTCATAGTAATAACCAAATTATTCATTGTATATATAGTTTTTTTATTTGAACATACCATGGATTTCATTTCTCAAAAGATCATTGGCCCAGTTCAATGTATTGTATTTGTTCTTAAATCCTTCATAAATAGATTTATTTTGATGATTTAGGAAATTGTTTAATATGCGGTTCATATCCCGAAAAATCCCTTCTAAATTTTAGTACATCTTTTTGGTTGGAAAAAGATTTAATGATATTATGCCAAATTTCATGAATGGCTTTATTTAACTTTATGTTAAGATCATACCACTTACCATTGTTGACTTGAGTAAACAATGATTTCCTATGTTCTTGTTTACTATTACTAGTGATAACACACAGGAATCTATACTTTTGAAGGATTTTCACATACACTTTAATTATTATAGAAGTTGGTTGAATAAACAATAATTTCCTATGCTCTTGTTTACTATTACTTGTGATAGCACATGAGAATCTACATTAAGAACCTTTGAATGAGTTCTTACCGTTTGTTCTAAAAACATCTATTAAAATTCTAACAATATGTTTGCTTGGATTTGAATTATTTATGGTTATTATGCCTAATTATTTCCTAACAACAAAGAAACAACTAGATTTTAACACAAAAATAAAAATAAGTCACATTTATTTGTATAATATTTTGAATCAAAATAATTATTAATTTATTCTTTAGTTTGATAACCAAAGCATGTTTTAGATAACCTACTTTTAAGACATAATTTATTCTTTAGTTTGATAACCAAAGCATATTTTAGATAACTTACTTTTAAGAGATATATTGAGACATTTAACCAACTAAACATGTTTAGGAGTTGTTCAACTCACTTGGGTCAATGAAGGTAAGGAAGTTGCATTTGTAGTATTGAGACATTTAACCAACTAAACATGTTTAGGAGTTGTTCAACTCACTTGGGTCAATGAAGGTAAGGAAATTGCATTTTTAGTATAGAGAAAGGTTGTGGATCTTATCCAAAACACTTTACTTCCTTATTGGTAAACAATTGGAGGTGAATGGACATGATAGTGGTTGGTGTAAAGAAAATCTTGTTGGACCCATGAACATCTTCACCAAAAGGTTATTCAATCTTTGCCTTATTAATTTAGTCATATATTGCACATTTATTGTATGTCAAAATTTTAATCATTTCCTTATCAAGTGGGTAATTACAAGATGATGTATTCATTGGTAGTTGATTTGATGTTAGCATTGTAACGGCCACCAATGAGAAACTATAATTTTCTTGTGAAGCAATGCTATGAGGTGCTTTTGTATTCATTAGTAGTTGATTTGATGTTAGAATTGTAACGACCCCCAATGAGAACATATACTTTTCTTGTCCAGTGATGCTATGAGGTGCTCTTTATTGAATGCGTACATTGTTATAGAAACTAAAAATCTCTCTATTGAATGTGCACACTTTCTTATCGTGAATTGTTAGGAAAAACTATGCAACCACTTAATATGGAAATTGTAGTGGTTCCATCAAATGTTATCCATTCACTATGCCTATCCTTACTTTTTGTCTATTTTTTTTTGGACTTTTCAATTATCTTCTCATTTAGTTATATAGATTAGTTATTATCACAAGGATCGATGTTGAACATTAAATTATAGAAAATATTTATTATAGAATATTTAAAATTATTATTATTTTATGCATGAATTTGTTATTCATAAAAGAAAAAATTAGACATTTAGAAAATATAAATTTCTAAAATTCACTGAAACAAAAGGATTTGTATTATATTGAAAGAAGAGGATTTAGGATATGCACGTTTGGTTGGGAAAAGAAGACAAATGAAAGGATTTCTATTTTTTTTTTTTTTTTGGATATAGAGGTTTTGGTTGTTAAAAGAAGATAAAGAAATTAAAGGATTTGTACTTTCAAAGATATATAGGTTTTGGTTGGAAAAAGAGACATAATGAAAGAAGAGGAAATGATATACACGTTTTGGTGGGTTGGGAAAACACTACAAATGGAAAGGACTTGTATTTTCAAAGATATACAGTTTGGGTTGGTAAAAGATGACAAATGAAAGGACTCGTATTTTCAAAAATATACAGTTTTTGGTTAAGAAATAAAAGACAAAGGAAAGAAGACGAAAAGATATACAGGATTTAGTTGGCAAAAGAGGACAGAGAAAAGGATTTATAGTTTCATCAGGATTCCATGAATGAAAAAGAAAAGTTATACAGGTTTTGGGTGGGAAAAGAAACATTTATAAAACAAAATCCCTTGTAATTCACTCAAGATGAGGATTTTTGTTTTCATTAAGAGTGAATGAAGAGGAAAAGATACACGGGTTTTGGTCGGGCAGATGGTTATAAGGAAATGTGATCTTTGACAAATTAGTTGAATATATAATTTAAAACGTATTGAATAACAGTTTATTACCTATGTGAAAATAGTATATATATATATATATATATATATATATATATATATATATATATATATAAAACATTATTTCTAGTCACATGAGTCACATGTGCACATTTTCGACATTAGTTCGGCCTGGTTGTTTAATCGTCTTCGGCTGCTGTCCAGATCATGCACTGAGATCATGGGAAAGTCATGTCTTGCAGAGAGAGCTTTCGAATCATATCTTATGTTTTCTGATGAGACTGAATTTGAATCATATCTTATACTCCGACGTCTCGCTGTTGTAACTCACAAACTTTTATGCCCAGGGTACTCACGGTGGGTTACATCTTATTATCCATTATTTCACATTATTATTGTCGGATTCTTCAGATGAAATAACACAAAAGAAACACATGATTTCTTGTTGTCGTACTCTTCTTGCAACAAAAATATTTACTATTTCTAAAAGCTGCGAAAGTATATTTTCACAGTTGCTTACATCTTATCTCCATCACTTCACATTGTTTATTATTCTCGGATTCTGCTTATGAGATAACATAAAGCAAAACCTATCTCGTTTTCGAATTCTTTGTACAACTAAAATATATTTTCAATTTTTTTCAAATTTATTTTTAAGAAGTTTTCCATTTTTGAAATTAGAATAATATTTTTATTTTTTTTTAAATTTTGAAAGTATATTTTAATTTTTTTCAAATTAAAATGACAAACATGATTTTTTTTAAGTAAAATTTTTGAAAATTATTTTTTAATTTATTTCAAATTAAATTTTCTGTTTTCTAAAAACTTGAAAAATATATTTTCATGTTTTTCATATAAAATTAACAAATATAATTATATATATATATATATATATATATATATATATATATATATATATATAATTAAAATAATAAATACAATATTTTTTTATGATATCATCCATATCCTATCCTTTCCTATTATTATATTTTTGTTTCTATAAATCCACTTTATCAACATTATCTCACTTAAAATCGTCAAGGAAAGGTGAACCCTCGGACTTGGTTGCCATGGACGATATATATGTTGTATTGGCCATGACAGCGTAATACTTTCTAAAGGCATTAGAGTGGAAGGGTCTGCGCAGATTCTGAGATGACACTGCCCGCTCGGGTTGAAGCAATGGTGAACCCTCGGACTTGGTTGCCTACTGCCATCCATTCATTCATTATAAAGGCAACCCATAGTCGCCCGTAGTCGGAAACTTGAAGCAAACTTTAGAAAATTATAGGAAAGTTGCATTGCTCGTATTTTGGAGCCACCTGCCATTTGTCGTTTATAAACGAAGTTAGTCGAGTCATGGATAGTCGGTAGCGCTCCACGTCACCAATCCGTGTTTTCTTTATATAAAGTAACCCTGACATTAGTTGATTTTCCACTCTATTGCCACTTTTCCTCCATCCACATTGCAATGCCTTTAAACTGACTTTTCCTCCTTTCTTGTTTTAAAAAGTTATTTCAAAAATTAATATATATTTAATTATCCCGAAAGTTTAGGGACACTAACCATTGATGAGGTCACCTGCCAACCTCGTCTTTATGACGTCAGCTTTTCAAGTCGTGAGTATACAGTGCGAGATTGTTTTTACAAATGTGAGTATCAAGGCCGCGTAGCGCAATACCTCCCGAGGGTAGAAACTTGTTAGATATAAGAAGTATATTGTCACTGTTCAATATACACAAAAGGTGTATAGAAAGTATATATGTTACTAATTTATTAAAAACCAAACCAATTATAATTAATTTATATCTAAATGCTTAATTTATTTGTGAGCTTTCTCAATTGAATAAATAGTAAATCGATATTCAAGGTTCTTATTAAGTATATAAATTATATAAATTAATGCTCATAATAATCTAGGATGAGGTTGTTAATGAATTAAAATTCAATAAAAATATATTAATTTTTTTAATAATGTGTTAGTTAAGACTCGTCCATTTAGCTGGGAAGGATTGATACCACACACAAGCTTTTGCGTTCTACTCCCACCTACGCAGCTGAATAGCATAGCCCAGCCCAGCCAATCTCTTTTCCACTGAAATGTTGCATTACTGATTTTTTCGCCTTAGCTTGTCCATACGGATGAACGCACAGAAAATTATTAGTACCAATCGAACGGATCATATTATTCCTTGTATCTCAGGATAGATCTCTTGCCGTCTAAAAGTTATCCAGAATCCTAATTTGGATAGGTGTTGGAGCTGACTAGACGGTATTTCCGCTGGCCCCAGTGGGCGGATGCTGACGCAGATTCGTACGTATACGTTATGCTAACTGTCGCAGTCACTTGCATCGTGTACAGAAAGATGCCACCGGCCTAGAAAGATGCTGCCAAACTCATATAATCACTGTGCGCAATCTCGGTATCATCCACGTAGGAGTAGTCAGTGACATTTACTTCTCTTTCTTATAACACAAATTCCGAAACTACAAGCCCAACATATAAATAGAAATTCATAAACTAGATGATATATAAGTTATAAGTTATGATTTTATTTTAAAGATGATAATGAAGATGTAGTTAATGATGAAATTTTAAAATAATTTGTTTTTTTCTATATTTTTTGTGGATAAAAAAATTAATAATAATATTTGTAAATATCAAAACCAAATCATTATAATTCACTAAATAAATTTTAATATACAATTATAAAAATCTAAATTAAAACATTGAACCATAAATTATAATATCAGAAATAAACAAACTGTAACACATATATTATAAGTGCATAAAGGTATATTGAACATATATCAACATAAAAAGTAATCATTATAAAATTGTCTATTCAATGTTATGATAGCAATACAAAAATGTGGACTTTTTCACATCACAATATATGGAAAAATAAAGAAACTATGATGCGATTTCATTTGGATTTGAGCAACATAAAAATGTGATTTCAATCATATTTATATCATGGGATTTATGGGAAAATGCACACAAACTTAGAATGTTTAGACAACCTCGTGCAACTATGTCTATAGAATGTATATAATAGAGATTTTTGAAACTCTATTTTTTTTTTAATGGATTAAGTTTCAAGTGTTTTGATGCATATATGCAAAGATGGATTTTTCAATTTCCAAAATCTCTATTATATAATAGAGATTTTTGAAACTCTATTTTTTTTTTAATGGATTAAGTTTCAAGTGTTTTGATGCATATATGCAAAGATGGATTTTTCAATTTCCAAAATCTCTATTATATGCATTATATATATATATATATATAATAGAGATTTTGGAAATTGAAAAATCCATCTTTGCATATATGCATCAAAACACTACCTTTATAAACATCAATATTTTAACCATTTTTGTTTTGGGTTTTGTTACATGTTTATATCACAATTTTTTTGTGAACACCCAAGAGAAAAGTTTTTGCAATACAAAGTACAATTAGTTTTCACTCTCATTGTTAAAATATGTTTTCATTTTTACTTTTGATTTTCTATATATGGTATTCAAGAATGATATAACAATATACTCATAACATATTACTTACAGGAGTTGATCCTGGATGAAGACGATAATGCTCATTTTTGCAACAACATGAAGTAAACCCAACTAACAAGTAACTAATACATACCTCTCCACCCATAAAATTATATTTGAGCTCAAATAGAAAGACAATATATCTTTCCATAATTATGAACCTCGGTTTGAATCCAATGCCTCTCTTCGTGATATGTTATGAAAACTTATGAAAAATTGGAAATGGCTGGTATAGACCCCTTAAATTATGATACATTATGAAAATTTGCACTTTGAATCCAAGGTCTCTCTTCAATCAAATTCCTTATTAACAGTGATACATTATGAAATTTAATTTGACAATGGCTGGTGTAGACCTCCTAAATCACGATACATTACAAAAATTTGCAATTTGAATCCAAGACCTCTCTTTAATGAAATTCTTTCTGAACAATGATACACTATGAAAAATTGGAAATGGTTGGTGTAGACCTCCTAAATCATGATACATTATGAAAATTTGCAAACGGTTGGTGTAGACCTCCTAAATCATGATACATTATGAAAATTTGCAAATGGTTGATCTAGACCTCCCAAGCTATGGAATTATTTTTGAGCTCCATATCAAAATTGATTCATCTTTTCATACCCTTAAATAAATTTGTGGTTAAACTTTTAGTTGCTCTACCTAGATCCATCCTAACCCCAAGGGAATTGAACTGAACTATATTTCATTCTCTTAAAACACATTTTTTCCATACTTATTTTCTATTTTTGTAAGTGATTTATTAGTGGTTAATTTGTGGGGATAAAGCCCATGTTTCTTTCCTCTTACCCACGTCCTTCATACGTAGTGGGTATTAATTTTTTTTGTTTCAGATTCTTCCTCACTCAAAAACAATTTCGACCTTATAGTTTTTCCCTTGGCACCTCATTCTTTTGTTATGCTTTGGTAAATTCTAGGTATAAGATAATGAGTAAGATACAACTTCTTTTATATCTATAGCTAACTTTTTTTTAAATCATGGAAGAATATGCTCTTGAATCAGTGCATGCTTTGTTGATTGTTTGATGGGATTTTCACTTGAGATGGGGTTGGGAGCCTTCCAGAATTTTTTGAAAGAAGAGGAAAGTATTTAGAAGTTCATGCCATTGGGTTAATTTATACTACCCAATACCTTAGGGTGCCTTTGATAATTGTTAGTGTCATTACAATTATAATCATGCGTGTATCTCTCTCTCTCTCTCTCTCTCTCTCTCTCTATATATATATATATATATATATATATATCAAGTATTTTGATGTAAAATCAATGACTTCAAAGTTTTTGTTTGTGCAATGACGAGGGTTAATTTTGTTTATGTGAGATGCATAATGTTTTACTACATGCATTGCCTTACTTATTTATTATTGGAACTAAATATAACACTGAGTTTTCATCTATGTTTTCATATATATAAAAAAAAATGTGCAAAACCCAACAAACATAAATGTGTACATGAAACGTGAAAAGTTTTGAAAAAAAAAAGTTAGAAAAATTGAAGGAAATTGAAGAGTTTTGCAACTACGCATTTGCATTGAGGGTCTTGCATTGTTGCCACGTGACTCATTTGCAAGTCCTCCATCATTAGTCCAAGTTCTTTTATTCCCTCTTTGAGTTGTTATGAGAGTTAGTTCTTATTGGTGCCATTTCTTTGTGTATTCATTGGGGGAAGGGCATTGCATTAAAAATTTGATGGGAAAATTTAACCAACCATCTTGCAAAATGAGAATTAGCAAAGGGATAACCAATGTAAAAAAAAATAAAAATGCAACCTTAGAATTTGTCATTTATTTTCTATTCAATCAACGAAGGAGATGAACATGTAATGGATGGTTGGCACTTATGTTTTTACATACATTTACACACCATCATTTTGTCACTTCAGTGGTTCCATGGGTCATTTTTCCTCCGACTAGGACTCGATACCTAATATTGTATTTCTGTTTGGAGTTGACATTTGTTTTACTTGAATTCACATTCTCAACTTTTTGTTGTGCCTGCTTCATAATTTCATCTTCAACTCTTTTGTGGGATTGCTTGACATGCATTTCCCCATGCTCAATATTGAGGTTTCATTTTCATCCCTTGCCCCCCCGAAAAAACAAACAAATTGTTATTTCATCCACACTCTCAAATTTCATTTCCAACCTTCATGTATTTTCATAAAAGATCATTTCAAGGTCTCTTCTTTTTGGGGTTTTTATTTTGCATTTCTAGCTGCAGGATGAGCATTTCCATTTTCATAGGTTAGGGCACTAATTATCCCTTCCAAACCCTTATATGCCCCTGTACTTTCTTACACCAAGACCTAGACACCTGCGGCGTAACTCCCTTAGGTTGTGGTCGATATTTTGTCCACTAGAAACAAGGCTACAACTCATCCTTAAGCCTTTGGCCCTTTCTCTTATACTCAGAACAAGTCATGGCCTCACGCACAATTGTGGCTAGTTTTTCAGCCCTCAAAACTACCCTCTTGGTTGGTTATAACAATCCTATAACAACCTCAAATATGCATCAAGCTATTGACTGTAACATACTTGTTCCAACCCTCAAAAGACTATATGATGCAAACACGAGACCTCCCGGTCTCTGGATCATTCACAAGAGCCGAAATGGCTCCCTCGAATCCTTGCTTGATCCTTCTATGATACACAAAAGCCCTTTAGCTTTTTTTGCAGGCCCCATAAAAATCCCGCTGGGAACTTATACCTGAGTCCCTTTTCTCCTCTAAATTAAACCATAGGCGCTAGCCCCCTATTTTTTACCCTGACAGAATTGCATGTCACCTAGGGCTAGAATCACGCGCACAACCAAAAGGCATTATTCAGAGCTCCAAGACTCCGTGAACATTCACCCAACATCACATGCCAATATCCCAAAGTGGTTACCGATCAAAATCGGTCATAAAGTAATGTGACCAACAACTATGGGTTTTACTCTATCCTTCCACGATCTACGATGGATATGTAATCCAGGACTCTGGGCTACGAAGTTCTGTACCTCCAAATGACAACGACTCAAATTCGCCGAATAGTTGAAGTTTCGAATGCCCAAAAGGCTAGAAGATCAATGACCCAATCCACTCTACTTGATCTACGATTGATATTAATTCGAGACTCCAAGCTTCAAAGTTCCTCTACTCCAACACCACAACAACCAAACTTACTCAGAGTGTCAAATCGTCGAACCACCAAAGGCTTGGAGATCTAACGACTCTCGTTCTCTCCCTGTCCCACATCGACGACTGAGAATTTTTCCTCCTTTTCTCTATGCTCCCATTTCACTGGGCTTAATCCAATAGACTTATTACTTTCCACAAAATTTTTGTTACTCCTCCTCCTTCCAGGTCGAGAATCAAGGACCTATTGCTACCTCAAACTAGCAAACCGATCTCTGTTAATCTGTTATTGCTCTCTCCTTGCAAGACGAGCCTCTCCTAGGTTGTGGATTTCCTAAACCATGCTAATTATGTTTAGTTAGATTTCAATATTAGTGCATCCTCCAAGCCACCTGTTACAAATTCAAAATTGTTGATAAATTTTCTAAATGTGTCCATCCTTACCTTGTTTAACAAATACACTGGTTATATTGCTAAGTTTCCATGGGATATTTAAATAGAAATAATAAATTCAAGGAATATAAATATATTTATGAATAAAACAAAGTCATGGGCACTCAAAAGTGGGAATGAATGTATCATCATTTTATGTATTTCAAAAATAAAAACCAAGTCAATGATTGCAAGATACCAGATATATAAAATATGCAGAACAGAAACGAAATGCTAGAAATAACAGAATAACAGTGAAATATCCAGCATAATCTTCACAATACACAGAAATGATATACGAAATAGCACATAAATAGCACTTGAACAGAAATAGCACTTGATTCAGATAGCAATGTTCACAGGCCTCTTCGAGGGGGCAACCTCCAATCGAGCA
>ML795452.1:132402-146378 GCA_009831015.1 Picea engelmannii
AGAGAGAGAGAGAGAGAGAGAATGAAGGAGAGGGGAAGAGAGGGGGGAAGAGAGAGGAAGAGGGAGAGAAGGGGAGAGAGTGAGTGAGCATGAGAGAGACAGGGAAGAGAGATAAGGGAGAGAGGGAGGGTGGGTCAGAGAAAGAGGAAGAGACGAGGAGAGAGAGAGAGATAGGTAAAGAGGAGGAATATAGTGGAGTAGCGAGAGGCAGAGTTGTGATGATATGCAGAGTGGGGGAGAGAGAGAAATAGGAAGAGGGAAAGAATGTGAGAGATTCAATGAGTGCGCACATCTGTGTGTGTGTGTGTGTGTGTGTGTGTGAGAGAGAGAGAGAGAGAGAGAGAGAGAGAGAGAGAGAGAGAGGGAGGGTGAGAGAGAGAGAAAGAAATTTTTTGTCCTGTCATGTAATTGGAAGACAACTTTTGGAAGACATTTTTTGTCTTTTGGTCTAAATGGAAGGTAATTTTTGTCTTGTTTATTAATTGAAAGACAAATTTTTCCTTATTGTGTAATTGGAAGGCAACTTTTGGAAGATTTTTTTTTTGTCTTTTGGTGTAGTTGAAAGATAATTTTTGTCTTGTTGAGTAATTGGAAGACAAATTTTGTCTTGTTGTGTAGTAGGAAGGCACTTTTGGAAGACATTTTTTGTCTTTTTTTGTAGTTGGAAGGATTTTTTTGTCCTGTTGTGTAATTGGAAGGAAATTTATGTGCTTTTGTCTAATTGGAAGTCACTATAGATATTATAGTATTATGTAATCATAGACTATGCAAACTAATTTTCCTCATATCTGAGATTAATTAATTACTACCTTTTCTTCTATGAATTAACTAAAATACAAAAATGAAATAAATGATCAAAATAAAACACCATCCACACACATATGAAGACAATATATATCCCAAGAAATCCAATACAGAAAAAAACCTAACTAGATTGAGCATTGTAACATGGTTCTCGATATAGGTAACATAGTTCTTGAGGTCAAATTTTTTTAATTAGGTTTCTCAATGTCTATTTGGAAGGTATTCTCAAGCTCAAAAGGAAATGTATCTCTTGCATATTTGAAAGTGAATTTATTTTTCTCACTTTTTTTTCTCTGAAAAGGATTTTATACAATGACTTAAGGTTAAAAGTAAACCCACAACAACTTTAACCAATGCAGTCCTCTTATAAAATTTTCATTTATACATTAAAAGTATCATTAATGTCAATGTGATTTAAACTCAATCGTATCCGAAGTGATATATTCAAAGCATAATTCAAAACATGGGGTGAGCCCACAAAAATAGATAATGTTACATGGATCAGCCAAATAATGTTACTAGCCATCCTAAAATTGATTAATCACATGATGCATGGATTATTTGTGAAAGTGTTAAAAGTCTTACTTGTAATAATATTGTAAGTATAAAGAGTCATAGGTGATATGAATCATGTTGAGTTATGGAAGACCAACATTCATTTGTTTTTTCATTTATGCATCTATTATGTTAATGCCAATCCACTTCCAAGCACATCAAGTGTGGAGTTATCTTTTATGTCATCCATGGTCTGTCAATGGTATCAGAGCCAATGCAGTTAAATCCATGAGTGTTTCTCCTATTGGTAGAAAATTCCCTCTCCCATATTTTCCTTTCTATTCTTATTCTATGGTCTATTCTCTTCCATGGCCTAAGTAAACCCTGTTCTCTCTGGTTTCCCAGCAACCATTCATCTGAAAACCCTGATTTCTCTTGGCGATTCTCATTGAAATTATTTTTACCTTCCCTACACGATCAAAAGTTTACGCCCATCATTGCATCTCTATTTTCAAATGTTGTGTCTTTCATGGGTGTCTCTGCAATGTCTAAAGGTACCTCAACTTCCAAAACACACACTTATGCTTCAATAAAGTTGTTTGAACCCTAAATTTCATGCCCTCATGCTGCACCACTCTTTCTCTCCAATCTTCCCTCGACTCGCACGACCACTCATCCTCATGTTACTACCTTGATTCTCACGATGTAGACCACCTCTCGACCTCACAATCCACACTCATAATCATTCAACTTCCCACAGAGAACCTCAACCTTAGGTCTATTCCTGTCGACTGTTTATTTCACGCCCCAGTCAATTGTTCAATTCACTCTCCCATTGCCTGTGTGAATGGTATCATGTAAATACCACCATTTATGTCTCATTTCTGAATCCAAGTTCCACATTATTTAATCGTTCTCATTTCTAGATGTTGAGAGTTTTCTTTATAGTCATGGCCATGAACGCGGCATCCCAATAGTTTGTATGAGGACCATTGGTCGTTGCTCATTTTTAATTATCATAATAGTCACTTTGAATTGGTAGAGATGTTATGCTAGTATAGTTGGTCATTTTGAATTGGTACACCAACATCTTGGTTTTGAGAAGAATGATATCATGTGATAAACTTTAATAAATACAATGAAGGTTTTATCAGATTTATCTGTATGATGTAAGCATCCTAGGGCCATTCCTATCGACGATGCAACTTTGCTTGTGAAGAAAGTTGGAAACATTGTTGTATATATTGTAGTATATGTAGATGATATGTTGATAATAGAAAACAATGAGAGTTACATTATAAAGAAGGAATTGAAGAAAGGCTTCGAGATGATATATTTGGGACATCTTCACTACTATTTGGGCATTGAGGTGATTCAAAATTCAAGGTACATATTCATCTCCTAGAAGAAGTACATTGGAGAGCTATTGAACAAGTTTGGAATGGCTAAGTGCAATCATTTCTACTCCAATGGAATAGAACTTGAAACTCGCATGAAAAGAAGAGAATGAATTTGAGGATGCAACCAAGTATAGAAAACTTGTGGAAAGTATTATCTATCTTACTACCACCATACCAGACATTTCATTTGTTGTGGGATTCTTTCTGGTTCATGAAAAATCCTTGTGAAGGAAATTGGTTTGCTACAAAAGGAGTTCTAAAATACTTGAAAGGAACTCAAGATTTTTCACTTAGGTACTCTAAGGTAGATGAATTCAACCTCATAAGATATTTTGATTCAGAATTTGTTGGGGATAAGGAAACTGGAGTATCAACTTTAGGTTATCTCATGAGTCTTGGATCAATAGTTGTCTCTTGGAGATTCCACAACAGAGGAAGAATATGTGGAAGTTGCAAAAGAGATGAAGGAGACTTTGGAAGTGGCCATATTTAATGGGATTTTAATTACAATATATGGGATTTTAATGGACACGATTTGATATGGTTTGAATGTTTTTCATCGTCACAATAAATAAAGGGTTGTGATTTCATCCATTAACTTTCTTGCATGAGAAAAGATGCATGGTCATCATTAAAAAGGTTAATTAGAGTGATTAGCATAAGAATTGTAGATTTTGTTATTAATGTCTATATTTTTTAACTATGCTAAGGCCCGTCAATATTTTATAGGGAATTTTGTTGTTGGTGGGAATCAATGGGCAGTGTTTCTTCCAAACATCTATTGACCAATGTGTCCAAAAATCACATTGGTAGGATGAAATGGTGTCAGTCTTGTAAAAAACAACACTATTTTTGGGAGAAATAAAGGTTTGCAACCGTTTGAAATTGATTGGAATCCAATAAGAACACTTCCATGATGGTGTCTTCCATATATGCGCACTTCCGTATATGCGCATATATGAAAGCTGGCCACTTCCATAATGATGTCTTTCATATATGCGCATATACGGATGACGCATATAAATGCGCATATAAATGTGCATTTACGGACGACAACTTCCTTAAATGCGCATATATGGAATCATGAATATACGGAAGTGCGCATATACGGGAGACGTAATTATGGAAGTGGCCAGCTTCAGTATATGTTTTGTCTGTATATGCACATTTACGAAATTTGTCGTCTGTATATGCGTCGTCAATATATGGGCATTTATGGAAGTCATCATCCATATATGCATTGTCAGCATATGCACATTTACGGAATTCGTCATCCATATATGGATCGTCCGTATATGCGCATATACGAAAGCGCTCATATACAAAAGGTGCATATATTGTGATGCATATATGTGCAATCGTGGAAGTGGCCATCTTCCGTATATGCACCGTCCATATATGCATATTCTATATATGTGTATTTACGGAAGATGTCATTTGTTTATGCGCATATACAAAAGCGCACATATACGGAAGTTGCATATATGAACAAAATTTATGGTAATCCACATGCATTTTTCGTATATGTGTGCTTCCATATATGCGCATTTAAGGAAGTTGTCATCCATAAATGCACATTTATATGCATTATCCATATATGCACATATTTAGAAGCACGCATGTGCATATACAGAAGCACGCATATACAAAAGACGCCATTATGGAAGTGGCCATCTTCTATATATGCGTAGTCCGTATATGCGCATTTACGGAAGACTTCATTCGTATATGCACATATACGAAAGTGTTCATATACGAATGACGCATATACTGAAGGTGCATATATGGAAGAAATTTACAGTAATCCAAATGCATCTTCTGTATATGTGTGCTTCCGGATATGCGCATTTAAGGAAGTTGTCGTTCGTAAATGAAAATTTATACGTGCATTTATATGCATCATTCATATATGCGCATATACAGAAGAACGCATATACAAAAGACACGATTATGGAAGTGGCCAACTTTCGATATGCGTCATTCATATATGTACATTTACAGAAACCTTCGTCCATATATTCTCATATACATAAGTGTGCATATACTGAAGGTGCATATACAGAAGAAATATATGGTAATCAAAATGCATCTTCCATATATGTGTGCTTCCATATATGCACATTTAAGGAAGTTGTCATCCATAAATGCACATTTATACGCACATTTATATGCACCATTCGTATATGTGCTTATACGGAAGTGCACATATACGGAAGATGCCATTATGGAAGTGGCCATCTTTTGTATATGCGTTGTTCGTATATGCGCATTTACAAAAGTTGTTTATGTATATGCACATTTGTGTATATAGAAATGCACATATACAAAAGGTGTACATATATGGAAGATGCCATTATGGAAATGGCCAGCTTTTGTATATGCATAACGTATATGTGCATTTATGGAAGTCGTCATTCGTATATGCGTCGTCCATATATGCTCATATATAAAAGCGCGCATATACGAAATATGTCATTATGGAAGTGGCCAACTTTCGTATATGCATCGTCCGTATATGTGCATTTATGGAAGCCATCATCTGTATATGCATCATCTCGTATATGCACATAGATGGAAGGTGCATATACGAAAGAAATTTACGGTAATCCAAATTCATCTTCCATATATGCGTGCTTCTATATATTTTCATTTAAGGAAGTTGTCATCTGTAAATGCACATTTATATGCGTCATCCATGTATGCACATATATGGAAGTGCACATATACAAAAGACACCATTATGGAAGTGGCCAGCTTTCGTATATGCATAGCCCGTGTATGCGCATTTATGGAAGTCGTCGTCTATATATGCATCATCCATAGATGCGCATATACGAAAGTGCACATATACAAAAGGTACATATGCATAAGATGCCATTATGGAAGTGGCCAACTTCCATATATGCATCGTCCGTATATGCACATTTACGAAAGCCCTTGTCCCTATATGCATGGTCCATATATGCACATACACGGAAGCGTGCATATACAAAAGTTTCATATACAAATGACACATATATGGAAGATGCATATACAGAATAAATTTACAATAATTTAATTTCATCTTCCATATATGCACATTTAAGGAAGTTGTCGTCTGTAAATGCACATTTATAAGTGCATTTATATGCGTTGTCCATATATGTTCATATACGGAAGCGCACATATACAGAAGACGCCATTATGGAAGTGGTCAATTTCCGTATATACGCATTTACAGAAGTCGTCATCCATATATGTGTGATCTATATATGTGCATATATGGAAGCGCGCATATACGGAAGCACACATATACAGACGACACATATATGCCAAGTCCATTTTAGAGTCAATTAGTAGCATATTGTATACAAACAATATTGTAGTAAATGTAGGTCCTATTAAAAACAATATTGTAGTATACAATATACTACTAATTGACTCTAAAATGTATTTGGAACATATGCGTCGACCGTATATGCGCACTTTCATATATGCACGCTTTCGTATATGCACATATACAGACGACGACTTCCGTAAATGCGCATATAAGGAAGTTGGCCACTTCCATAATGGTGTCTTCCATAGATGTGTGCTTCCGTATATGCACATATACATATGATCCATATAAATGCACCTATAAATATGAATTTACGGACGACAACTTCCTTAAATGCGGATAAATGGAAGCACACATATAAGGAAGATGCATTTGGATTACCGTAAAGTTCTTCTGTATATGCACCTTCTGTATATGGGTTGTTCGCATATTCACATTTCGTATATGTGCTCTTCCGTATATGTGCATATACAAACAACATGAGAAGAGTCATCACCTTAGGGAGGTTAGATCCCTAACAAAAATGAAAGATTAATATTGATATTGCTTCAAATTAAAAAAAGAAAAAACCTATCAATCATTAAGAAGAGTCATCACCTTCTATCATTTTATGATCACTAAATTCCAAAGGTGATGAAATTTATTATCATTACCAAATGTGTCATCCTTGTATAGGGGCCATGTTAATATTCCCTCTATCTTTCCAATTTTATCGAATTTCTCCAGAGATAACACTAAATGTATTTCATTATCACTAAATCCCAAAGATAGTGGAATTTATTATCATTAATAAATGTGAATAGAACATCCCAAATATAGTGGAATTTATTATCATTAATAAATGTGAATAGCACATGACTTCTGTCTCCACAAAATCCCAATTGAAATGGTAAGGTTAAGGATTTTAAGTTTTAATATTGTATAAATTTATTTTAGTGTCTTGAATTACCTTGTAAGCCATAACTTGTTACACCGAAGGTGTTATATAAAGGGAGGTCCTCTTGGAAACCTTCGTCGTATGTCCAAAGCCTATGAAAAATTGCCACCTACTCATCAACAATCATGAATCCTCGCTTTCCACGTATCTTCTCTTCACTGACTCACTTCCCGCTGACATTGGTCGTTAGAACTGGTCTCATGGAAATGCATGGTGCAACCTCCAACTTTCTTTTAGCATTTTTCTCTCAACGATTTCAGGTTTGTGGCCCTTTAGCTTCAATAAGATGGCCAAAGAATGAAAAATCAAGGGCATATTTACACTAAATGTCTATTAGAATGGAGGCCTTCGTCGTCTGTCGAAGGCCTATCAGAATTGACCATTGATGGAATCTTATCTTTGTCACATTTATTTTTCACCGCCTCCAAATTGCTATATCCCATTCAGGTACATTCCTTTCTTTCTCATCATAGGTTGGCCATCGTAGATCTTGTCTCTAGGGATCAACCCTTGTATAATGAAGATAGAAATATAGTTTTTACTGTGATTCCACTGATTCCTACCAATTTGTGTACGCCATAAGGTTTCCCAGCTCAAAAATGTACGCCATTCATCCCATATTTGTTAACCCTTGTTCGCCTAGAAACCCCCCAAAAAAATCCTGTATTGGAGTTTTATAGTGAATCTGATTTGTAATTTTCGAAGTAGTATGTGAAGCTAATTTTGGCCTTTTTTTTTCCGTCAACTTCCAGATAGCTCATGAGATAGAGTCAGAGCCTAGGTTCCAGAATGGGTTTCTAAGCCAGGTGGTAAGGATGAATCTTCTCAATATTTCCTTTTCTTGGAAATGATGCTCCAATTTATCAAAAATATTATCATTTTACCATCACCCTCAAAGGGATTTAGGGACAACAAACTATGCAAGAAAAGGAAAAAAATAGAGGATAGTCTCATGCTCAAAATTTTAATCGAACTGTCTAGAGGTTAACATACCAGAACAAAACTGAGGCCAATGTAGTTTGATGCACTATTTATTTTCTTCTTTTTTGGAAGTCTTTTTGAGAAACATGCCTCAAGGTGAGGTTTCACCACATAACACAGATTGATGCAATGTTTATTTTCTTTTTGTTTTGGAAGTTGTTTTGAGAAACACACCTCAAGGTGTGGTTTCACCACATAATAGACTTCTTTTTGCTCAGGTGCCAAGCATGAGGGGTGTTTGTTTTGCCAAAGTTTCACATGACTTGGCCCTTATCCCATTTTGACATTCCATTCGGGTGGGAGCCAGACTGGAGCATCAATGGAAACCCCAATGGATGGGATAATTTTTAATTTTAGATTACCTGCCTCTTGGTTAAATTGCATGTAAGATGGTATGCAGTATACATTATTGCTTCGTTAATAGAAAAATACAAGCATATTTGAAACATTACGAAAATAATGTAGGAATGTATTCATGGTCTCAGCAATCGGTTTTTAATTATGATAAAAATTAAATTGCATGTAAGACAATATGCAGTGTACGTTATTGCTTCATTAATAGAAAATTACAAGCATATTTTGAAACATTAAGAAAATAATGTAGGATTGTATTCAATATCTTAGTAATTGATTTTTAATTATGATAGAAAATTTGAAGGCAAACCTCATTGTTGGATTATTGCCTAGATCGAAAGCATATCATTTAAGTCTTTTCAAGTGATTCTATGTGAGATGAAGATACTAGGTTGGAATTTTACATTCAGTTCCCTATTTTTGTAGGGAAGATACATCTCTTAAGAAAAAATTAGAAAAAAACAGAGCTTTGTTTCTGAATATTTTTTTACAGCCAATAAATTACAAAAATGGGCATACTTTGCATATCTATTTTTGACAAGGAAGGATTGATTAGAACCCTTTTTTTGAGTTATTTATGTAATGATTATTTTTTTATTGATTGAGAAATTGTTCTGTATTTCAATACAAAAATAAACTGAAAGAATACTGGAAATACTAAAGGGCCACAACAAGAGTGTATCTTAAGAATTTTCATATTAAACTAGTGATCAATATGTGAGAAGTTGGTTAGGTATTAATCCTTGGTTTAGGTCTCAAATATTGTCGAGGTTGTGATTTCAATCTGAATTATGTACAAGCCAAAACGTTTCGCGCTTATACTGGTTAGTTATTTTGTTCATGGTCTCTTTAGATCAAGGATTAGGTTTCAGTATTGGCATTGGATGGAAGTGATAAACCTTTAGGCCTATCTATATATGGATTGATTGATCGACCCTCAATAGAAAGCCTCTATCGACCCTCAACCATAGATCTCCCTTCATTAGTTCGATGTCAAAGTGTATCTAATGGAGGAAGGAAGCAGGCATGTTTAGTTTACCTAGTAGGGATGAGCACAAGATCTCTGGCCGCAGAATATCGCTCATGAGGGTGTGCGTAACCCACCTCAACTCATTCCATTCATTTCATTATCGATCAGATGCACAAGAGAATGCGCTCCCGTAGACCAAATAGATGCATGCAACGAAATCATTGTATTGTGATAGTAGGTACCCCTCCATAGTAGACTGAGTTCAGACTGGGGCTCAGAGCGAGCTAAGTCCACCACCATTTTCATCATTTCTGTTCATCCATTGAAACTTCATTTCTAGATACTTTTTATTCTTGAAATCAATAATTCTTATAACATTTTGGTTTAGAATTTAGAAAAAATGAAATAAAGACCATCTTAAATTGTAGAAGTAAATCAATTTCGTCTCATTGATGAATTCTCAATCCATGAGATATCTGTATTTGGAATTAACTCACATGATGAATTGACATGTTGATGTTGTAATCGATACATGGTTTATGAATTTTAATTCTTAATATCTTCGACAAGATGTTATTTTAAGTCAGATCAAAAGGATTCTTTCCTCTCACCTATAATTAAATTAAATGAAAAGTCCTGGGTCATTTACTGCACAACTATATTCTACTGAATGTTTCCTTCTTGTTCTTTTTGGCATTTGTTATCAATTTGTAACTGATTTGTGCAACTCCTTTTTAAAAGTTGTCTTAGTTGTGTAATTATGTAATGACATGTTGCAGGAAATGACAATGATCAAATCTCAAGCTAGAGTTAAGAACAACCTGAGAAGATTAAACAAAAACATAATACAACAAGGTTCTAACCATGTAATGTATTTAATTATCTTTGGTTTGTTACTCTTCTTCATTATTTATCTTCTATCGAAGGTATCGAGAAGATGAGCAATTTTAATAAAAGTGACAATCCTCTTTTTGGTTCCCACACTGATTGCCTACAATATCTCTCTCATTCTCCTCACATAGCCAAAGAAAGAAAGAAATTCATTCTCCTCACACTGCTAAAGAAACAAATCCAATTTCTGTCAAAATTTCAACCATCGTGAATCGAACCCGAGGCCTTCTCCAACCAATTTAACCTTTTAAAACCAAAAATCAAACAAGAAAACTACTCGACACTTATTTGGTTTCGTGATGTTTGGTTCAGGTCTTCCACTTCCTTACAAGTTACAATATGCACTAACAACCTATCTATTCTAAGTCTTCTGCTACAAGGGATAATTATATAAAATCAACAAAGATGAAATGGTATGCTTCAAATCTGCAAACGATTCTTAAATACTATCAAAGAATATGCACAATTAATACCTGAAATATTTGTACTTAACATATACTAGAAAGCTCTCTTATGGATTACCCTTAATATATTTCTACTTAATAGGTCATAGTAAGCCAAATTTGGAAATAAAACATACACTGGGAATTAAAAAACAAAATTTTAAAAGACTTTAGATCAATGCAAATATGAAACTTTTATGGATTACCCTCAATATATTTCTACTTAATAGGTCCTAGTAAGCCAAGATGGGTAATAAAACATATACTGACCATTAAAAAAATATTATATATATATTTTTAAACTTTAGATAAATGCAAATATGAAACCTACATTAAAAATGATAAATAAAACGACATATTGAAAATTAGAAAAACCAAATTTATTGGTTATTTGGCTTAAATTTTTCTCTCAGGATCCTTGATGTCACTTTGACTCATATTTCTTTAAATTTATCTAGTAGATATCTTAAAATCTGTATATATTTTGATTCATCGTTTAAAATACATGGTTTCCTGTAAATATTGTTTTACATTTTTTTAAGTTGGGAACTTAACAAATACAAGTAGAAATTAGTTTAAAAGAAATGGTGGTAATTTTTCTTGAAGTTTTCTTGAATTGTATATCTAACGAGAAATATATGAAAGAGTTTTCATTGCCTTAGTTGGAAAAAACATTACAATTGGTAAGTGTGTTTAATTATTCTAGAATAATCGGGGGTTCTCCCTGTGCTCCTCACTCAGATCTCATTTGAAAAATTGGTAATCGTTCAAGACTAAGCCCCTTATGTTCTAGGTATGTTCATGGCTTCCAAAAACCCTAACATCAGTTACAAACAACATAACACTTACTATTTTCCTAAACCATACAAGTATCATTTCACATGCCATTATAACCAGGGCAGTTTTGGGAGCTACTACTACATATAATCAACAACATGTTTGCAAACCAGACATGTACCTGATCTATGCTTGCAATGATATTCGTGGGCATTGCATGCTTTCCATATGCCTCCAGACTAAAACTTCCTATTCTACGTGCCATGTTTGAAGAATCCAATGTTTGTGAATTCCATTCAACACTTTCTATGTGAACTGGGCTGCGAGCTTCATTTATCTAGGGTCCCCACATTGATGAGTTGCATTGGAGACCACAAGTCAAATGATATCATTTATAGCATGCTTATTCCTACAAATGTTATTCATCCCTCACACTTTACCAAATCTATGAATTTGTAAGAAAAAGAGGACGCATGTGTTGCATCTTCATGTTTTTCTTTCTTAATCCTCATCCTAATATTTTTGTTTATAATTCCTATGAATGAGTAATTAGGAGCGAAACCATGACATTCATTGAGTTTGTTTCTTATTGTGTACAAAGTTAATAAAATAAAGATGGTGAGAGTATAATATGTAGGAGTTGTGTCTCCTCAGGGCTCTTTTGCTCATATGCATTCGGCCAGTCTCATCGTGTTGTAGGATTCAACAAACTGGTTGAAATTTTTTTGGATGAGTTCCAAGGATTTCCATTATCTATTAACGTTCTTGGGTCGCTTCTTCGTGGGAAAAATGATTTAAACCACTCGGAAGCACAATTTCTCAAAATCACCAGCATACTTCCCGAGGATATACAAAGCATGCTTAAAATTAGCTATGATGGTCTCGATGAACGGGAGAACAAATTCCTTGTGGAAATCGATGATGAAAACCAATTAAGAATGCACAACCACCTTAAAGAACTAGGAAGATATTATGAGTGCCATGCCAACATGATTGACTAGAGAAGAATTCTTATCAACGTTGTGAATAGCCATGGTCGCAGGTTTTGTCAAAACTCACAAATAATTTTAGGTCAAAGGTATACAAATATATGTCTAGTAGATGTGTCATTAATATTTTGTTAGCTACATGTCTTGCATATCTTTACTAGTGGTCCATCTTATCATTTTTCGTTCTAATATCTATTTTCTTTTATGATAGTAGATGGTTGGAGAGTCAAGGTGGCATTTGTACTTGATTTTTGTTGCATTATTGAATGGTTTGAGGGTTGGTTTCTCTTTTAAGTGTTGATCATAGTTTTGAGGCAAATTACCGGATTATTGAAAATATTTCATTGTCTTTGGGATGAAAATGAACGTTGTGAAGTATTCATTTTCTATCCAAAGAAAAAATTCCATGATCTTTAAACAACTTAACCATCTAGATTCACTTTGGTGTTTTCTTTACCCTTCTTCAAGGGTATGCTAGTTTTAATGGTCAAACAATAGCTATAAATCTGAAACCAGATTTTACCTTTTGCCTTCATGACCAAATTTATGGAAGAAACACATAAGACATTGAGATATTGAAATCTCAAAATTGTAAACTTGTTTTTAATACAGATAACTAAGACAAGAGTACCTCACAATATTTTGATTTGATTTGATTTTTATTATTTTGTAGACAAATGTCATAGGACAAAAATAGGATAAAATGTCAACTCGTTTTTAATACAAATAGCTAGGACAAGAGTAACTCGCTCAAACAATGCATCTCCTATTGTCCCCAATAAGTTGGAATGAGTGAGAAGATTTATTTGTTTATGATTTTTTGTGTACCCATCCTCATTTGTGACTTGTAGTGTTATGATGATTATGGATGTGCAACATTCCACAGTTGTGGCTTCAACCGACATATACGATGCCATTCTAGTTATCCTTTTATGTCAGGTGTATTTGATGTAACCAAATTTTGGATACTATAATGTAATTTATTTGATGCTACGATAGAATTTGACCAAAATTGCATCGTTACATTACATATAAAGGAACTTCTCATGTTGATCTTCCTCCTCTGAAACATGTTGGGCCAATTGGCAACATGTTGGGTCAATTGGCAACTCTCAAGTTGTTAATGTGAAAGGTTTGACATCTTTGTAATATTCGATGTCATAATTTTGTTCTCAATTTTATATATATATTTAATGGATTAAGTTTCATATATATATGGATTAAGTTTCATATATATATATGGATTAAGTTTCATATATATATATATGGATTAAGTTTCATATATATATATGGATTAAGTTTCATATATATTTAATGGATTAAGTTTCATATATATTTAATGGATTAAGTTTCATATATATATATATATATATATATATATATAATAGAGATTTTAGAAATTAAAAAATCCATCTTTGCATATATGCATCAAGATACTACCTTTATAAACATCAATATTTTAACCATTTTTGTTTTGGGTTTTGTTACAAGTTTATATCACAGTTTTTTTGTGAACACCCAAGAGAAAAGTTTTCAAGTGTGTCACTGTTTGTTTTTCATGCAATATTGGGCATGCAAAAATACATATTCTATTTCTCTTTTGGATGACAATATTG
>ML795452.1:188550-199091 GCA_009831015.1 Picea engelmannii
ATGTTTTTTTAAATGTAACATTATATATTTTGAAATTGTAAAATTTGATTATGTTTATGAATTAAAAATTTACTTTTTAAAATTGTAATTTTTTAAATTGCATTAATGGAATCAATAGAGTAAAAAACTTTTTCTTTTGAAAGTTGTATCTTTTACCTAGTAAATTGTAATTCTCATTTAATTAGATGACAACAAATATTTTGTAGGGGCACTAAAAGTAGAGGTAGGAAGTTCCCCTTATTAACCCCCATTTTATAAGTGCATGCTAGTTTACAACTATAAAACCTAAACTATAAAACCTAAAGCTATAAGTGGAAGAGTTTTGTATGGAAAAGATGTGAATTCCCACATTAGATATGAAAAACTCTGACATGACTTACAGATGAAGACATATGTGAGTGTAAAAATGACATTTGGTAGAAAATGAAGAAACACTTGGTCAAGACCTAACACAAACATAAAACCAAAGTCTTATATGCCCTAAACTTGGTATACCCAGTCATTTGACTAGGAGAATCTATATGCGCCATATGGAAAAAAAAATGATGTGAATGTACCAAGGAAGAGTTCCCAATAGATCCACAACACCTAAAGGCCAAGAGTTATCCAACCACTTAAATAGAGAGACCTTTGGTCATCATTTTTTATCAATGTTTTGATCTCTTGTAGGACAAGAAGGGGCTACAAGTGTCAACAAAGCCATGGAAATTGATGATCATTGTTGGGCTACAAATGTTTTGATCAGTTAAATAGTAGGTCAAAAAATTAAAGCAGTTTCTATTGTTGAATTAAATCATTTATTTTTTATTGTTTTGGTTGGATTTTAACTTATAAATTCTTTTGATCTCATCATTGTATTATACAAACAATAATTCTAACTATAATTGGAGGCTTTGATATCACTATGTCATTGTATAAAATGTTAATATCATTATCATTTTAAAAAATGTTTCAAAAGAACTTAGTTCAATGGTTCTCTATACAAATTATTTGTTCAATGAGTTTTATCCATGCACTGTAGTTCAAGGTTAAGTGAATAGGAAACCAAGATCATTTGGCCTCATTAGCGAGAAGACTACATTAAATGTTTCAAGGTTTTTGGAATGCAACCTTCTTAATCCTGACTCCTAAGGTTGTTACTTGCACGAGAGAAACAATAGAGGTAGGTGACAAAGTTAATTATTGTTGTTAAAATATTATCTCAAGCTCTTTATAGAATATGTGGACAAGCAGATGATGGTTTGAGCATTGCTTTTTTCTCACAACAACATTACATCTATGCAACTATGCTTCTTTGCAGTGGAAACTAAAAGGGTCGATGGATATTTTTGTAAATGTTATAATGACAGTACATTTTGTTTATAATTTTTATTAAATGGGTGTTGGGGTCACCAATCCACTCTATTGTCATTGATTCCTCCTTGACTTGGTCAATTTCATCAAATAATCACCAATCCACGCATCATTAGAAAACATTAAATTGCTACAACAATTATCCACAACACTCATCATCCAATATTTTTAGTGTCAACTATAGTCATATTAATAGTATTGATTATCATCAATAACTAAGTGCATTGTTATCATTCCACTTAATCGATTAAACATCTACCTAAATAGGTTATCTATATTATCTCAAGTAAACAACTTAAATGTTATATGATTGCTAAGGATAATTCGTCATCCACTATACATCAAAGAGATAGAGACTCACCACACCTATGTTTATAGGATAAGTTCTAAAATTTCCCAATCAAGATAAACAAGTTTGTTAAAAATAAATAAATCTTGATATTCAAAAGTTTGTTAAAAAAAATAAGACACTCAATTTGAATTTGAAATTATTTGATAATAGTTAAAATTAGAATTTAATACTTAACTTAAAGGAAAATCTTGTAAAAAAAATTTAAAAAAATTAGATGGAGTGAATTCATGGATAAAAATTAGTTGCAATTTCTACAATAATCAAATTCTATAATAGTAACGTATTTGATGTTTGCTAAATACAACTTTTGGTAAGTGATTGCAACTACATATAATGTGTGAAATCTGGATGCCTATAAATGTTAAGTATACAAATGGAAAACAATTGTTGTGACAAAATAGGAGATGAGATCAATGGCCCGGACATAAAATAATTATCATCACAATTATTACAAAGTTCATTAATATTTTAATTGAATGATGAAATAATATATAATAATAAAGTAAAAATTGATTAATAAAATAAAATATAATAATAGATATATTAATTTGCTTTTTCTTTTTAAATAATTTATATTTATATTTTTTTACAAATATTGAATATACTCTATTTAAAGTCCTTTTAAAAAAATTATATTTATAATTTTATAACATTAAATTAGATTATATATTTTTATAACATTATTCAATATACTTTATTTAATTTTTTTTAATTTTAGATTACATATTTTCATAACATTATTTAATATATTTTATTTATTATTCAATATATTTTATTTAAATTTTAGATTACATATGTATGGAAAAGTTTATGGTTGATTATTTTAATTTTTATAATTAAAAAAACTCAAAAAAAACTTTTGTAATATTATGAATTTTGCTAAATAAAAAATTAAAAAAGACATATACAAATAAAAAAAATTATGGTAACAATTAATGGGTAACGTTTTGATAAAATTCAGAATAAAATTAACCTAACTCGGTAGTACAAGTAAAATTAAGATTTTCCAAGGATTGATTGGCAACATATATACTTTTATGTGAGAGTTTATAAGTTTAAATCTCAGTGTTACATTGAAAAGTTGAGATTCACAATTCTTCACTTACAAATGAAAAATACGCACACAACCCAAAATGAAATAAGAACAATTTTTTCTTGAGTCAATAGCACGGTGACTACATTTAGACATACAAATCTGAATTTGATCCTGAATAATGAAAAATTCAATTTCTTCCATTATTTGTCGAAATCAAATCAGAATATCAGTTCTTCGTATTCCATTCAATTCAAAACCTGTTAACATTTAGACATACAAATCCGAATTTGATCTTGAATAATGAAAAATTCAATTTCTTCCATTATTTGTCCAAATCAAATCAGAATATCAGTTCTCCATATTCCATTCAATTCAAAACCTGTGCATAACAGTGGGCCTCCCTAACTTAAAGCCATCTAGCTCATTGTTTCTGAAAATAGATATCTAAGACATGCACATCCTAAATAAAATTAAAATTGGGTCTACGCTTTCATTACCTCAACCAACTATGAAATCTTCCCAAGCCATGATGGTTACTATGTTTTCCAATAAAGGTATGCAAAACTTCTATAACTTTCAGTAACATCTAAGAAACTAATGAGCTATAGTGTCCAATTCCAATAAGGGTATGCAAAACTTCTATAATTTTCAATAACATCTAATAAACTAATGAGCTATAGTGTCCAATTGAACACCTTGCGAAATACATAACATTCCAACAACACAGATTTGCCAAACTAGGAAAAAAACAAAGTTTCAATCCGAACATCCTTTAGGCACTTTTCCATATCTCAAGCACACAATATTGTCATTTTTTAAGTATTGATAAATGGTATAGAGTACAATTACTTTTCACTCTGATTGTTAAAATATGTTTTCTTTTTTACCCTGATGAAGACGATAATGTTGATTTTCTCAACAACATGAAGTAAACCAACCTAACAAGTAACTGATACATACCTCTCCACCCATAAAATTATATTTGATCTCAAACAGAAAGACAATATATCTTTCCATAATTATGAACCTCAGTTTGAATCCAATGCCTCTATTCAAGCAAATTCCTTCTGAACAGTGATACTTTATGAAAAAATATGAAAAATTAGAAATGGCTGGTATAAACCGCTTAAATTATGATACATTATGAAAATTCGCAGTTTGAATCCAAGGCCTCTCTTCAATCAAATTCCTTATTAACACTGATACATTATGAAATTTAATTTGAAAATGGTTGGTGTAGACCTCCTAAATCATGATACATTATAAAAATTTGCAGTTTGAATCCAAGGCCTCTCTTTAATCAAATTCCTTCTGAACAGTGATACATTATGAAAATTTGGAAATGGTTGGTGTAGACCTCCTAAATCATGATACATTATGAAAATTTGCAAATGGATGATCTAGACCTCTCAATCTATGGAATTATTTTTGAGCTCCATCTCAAAATTGATTCATCTTTTCATACCCTTATAAACTATTTATAAAAGAGGCCATTGAATCTACAAAATTGTTCTAGATGGTCAACAGTGACAGAGCCAACATCTTGATGACATTCCATAGGATTTTTGAAAGAAGGTCTTCAAAGGCATGGAGGGAAGTGTGCAAATGAACCAAAAAAACATAAAACAAAGAACCCAAGAAGCCTACTAAAGCACTGAATGCATCCTGAATCAACCTTACAGATCCGAGTGCTGATGAAATAACTAAATCTCTGACATACCCAATCACATAGTCCAAAATTATGGCAATCCCCTCCATTGCATTTTCCAAAACAACTAGAATTATTGATCCAGGCGCCCTCAATGTATGAATTAATGTCACTGATACCACTGCTATGATCCTAAACACAACATATGATAATATGAGACAGAGTGGCGGTTTAGAATGAGCCCAAAACGAAAGCGACTGAAGTGGGTTTTCCATAAGGATTCAAAGAGAGGATCCAAGATAGAGGGCTAATTATATGGGGGTGGGCACCTCATTCTCTCGCATCCTTCCATTGGTGCATTCCTCAATCACTGTGGGTTGAAATATACACTGGAGAGCATGACCATGGAAATTGCCATGATCACTTGGCCCATATTTGCATATCAGCCTTATAACTCGAAGCTTTTGGAAGAACTCCTAGGGGTGGCCATAAGGATATGTGTAGGTTTGAACTGTGTGCCAGATGAAGAAGAAGTGAGAAGGGAAGTGACCATGCTTCTGGGGGAGGAAAAATGAAAAACCATAGCTCAGGAGTTGAGGAAGCATGCTAAAATGGTTGTGAACAAAGACGAATATTCATTTACATACTTGCAGGATTTTGTTGGTGACATGCAACAACTGCACCAGAATAGAGATGGGATGCTAGAATTTGAAGGGTAAAGTGTATTCTGCGGTTATCTGTTCTAGGTCCTACTACACCCAGTAGTTCCAACATCGGGGTTTCCAGCTCCTCCACTTGAGGCAAGGGTTTATTATTAAGGGAAGTGTTGGGTTTAAAGGCGGTGGGGGGAATTTTGAGGAGGAAAAGTCGGTGGGTTGAGCCAAATCCACGTCTCGTCCTGCATTTTCTAGAGTTTTGTAAGTTTGTTCGAAAATTGATAAAAGCGAGGGCTTTTGCGAAACAAAGGTGGTGGGGAACAAATCCCGAACATGAACATCTCACAGGAACAACTAACACACTGCAACCAACGGTTTAGGCTGATCGGTTTTGACAACAAGGTTGAGCCTAAACCAGTGGTTTAGGTTGATAGGTATAAGGTTGAGTCTAAACCAATAGTTTAGGTTGATAGGTATTGCTTGTAATGTACCTCAAATTTGACATAAATGTTTTTTTTTTATGGTACATTAATCTCCAATTTTTTGTTTAATAGAATCGTAGAAAATGATATTTAAAGTTTACTCTGATTATAGATTGATATTCTACCTGTCATATGAGGATAATGCTATACCAGACTAACTTCACACTTTATATGAGAGACTCCCAAAAGATTCTAACACCTTTTCAACACATATATTTTTACATATAGATATTAATACATATACATATATCCACCTATATAAAGATGTATATTAGGATTTGAGTCTTAATTTATTTTTTTAATATCAGACTCTTCATATTTGCGTGCAAGTTTATACCATTGACTTTGTAATAATAGAAAACCTATCAAAACTGTGTATACGCCAAGAGTTATATCCTTAGCATAACACATAGCATGTCATAGGTTAGTGATACCATTGACGATGTTCGAGTCGCTTAAACAGAATTTCTTTAAGGCTCAGTCGTGGTTAAAACATTTTTAGTCATCCAATTTAAAGGTTTAAACAAGGCAATTCCCACGCAAATTCCTTTACAACTAACTCGTAACTAAGTCTCGTCTCACCTATAGAGATAACGAAATGGTAAGCTAACTGAATGAATTAGTTAGTGACTGGTTAGTTTCAACTGGACAGTCACGAAGTGATTGTCATTAACTTTGCATCTTTGTTGGTAAGGGAAGGAGATGTACCTGTCAGAAAGGAGTTAAGGCTCTATTCCTGTGATTAATAGGGGTCTTGTACGCACCAGTATCGATGGCTCTTCCACTTGACCTTCCTCAATCCCGTCGTGCCAACTATTCCCTAGCACATGGCTCGACCAACCCCGTACCTTCAGTGTTTATTCTGAGTAGTACATGCTCCCCTTAGGGTTAGGCGGTTCCTCCACTAACTTCGTGTTTTGTAATTCTGCCACTAACTTAGTGTAGTTTTCATCGTTAATACCTGTCGTCCTTATTATTTGTTCCAGATCACTTTCTGCCTTGTTGACCTTTATTTCAAATAACCCATGGACCCTTTTGCTTAAAGCATCTGCTACCTTATTTTCTTTACCCTTGATATGTCTTACCTCAATGTCGAACTTGCTCAAGAAGGCTAGCCACCTTGCTTGTCTTGCATTAACATCTGGCTGACTAAACAAATATTTCACACCACTATTATCTGTCAATAATAGAAACTTTCTGCCCATTATGTAGTGTCACCACATTTTTAAGGTGTGTATTACTGCTTCCAATTCTAAGTCATGAGTGACATAGTTTCGCTCATGTTCTTTTAATTTCTGGGACTCATAACAAATAACGTGTCCTTCTTGAGTTACGACATCACCTAGTCCTTCTTTACTAGCATCAACACAGACAGTAAAGTCTTTATCTGGGTCTGCTACCTTCAAGATGGGTGCGATTGTCAATAATTCCTTCAACTTGTTAAAACTATCTTGACACTTCTGTGACCAGTTAAAATTGGTCCCTTTCTTTTGTAATGACGTGATAGGGTAGGCTATTTTGGAAAACCCCTCTATAAATCTGAGATAATATCTTGTGATTCCCATGAATTACTGGATATCCACTACATCCTTAGGTACCATCCATTCCATGATGGATTTTATTTTCTCAGGGTCGACTGCAATGCCTTCTACAAAAATTACATGTCCTAGGTATTGTATTTTCTATTGATAAAAATTGCACTTATCAAATTTGGTGTATAGTTTCTGTTTCCTCAAAGTTTGCAGAACTATTCTTAAGTGTTCTTCATGTTCTTCTTATTTTTTAGAATAGACCAGAATATCGTCGATAAATACCAATATGAAATTGTCCAAGTACTGACTAAAGATATTGTTCATTAGACACATAAACGTGGCTGGTGTGTTAGTGAGTCTGAAAGGTATGACTATGAATTCGTAGTGTCCATATCTTGTTCGAAAAGTTGTTTTTCTTATGTCCTTATCTTTTATCCTAACTTGATGATAACCGGATCATAAATCCAACTTCGAAAAGATCTTGGCTCCACCTACTTGATCGAACAGATCACTTATCCTAGGTAAGGGGTACTTGTTCTTAATAATCACTTTATTCCATTATCTATAATCAATACATAGTCTTAGAGTACCGTCTTTCTTTTTCACAAAGAGGGCTCGTGCTCCCCATGGTGAAACACTCGGTCTAATATACTCTTTGTCCAACAATTCCTATAGCTCTACTTTTAATTCTGTCAATTCTAGTAAACTCATTCGGTAAGGTGCTTTAAAGATAGGGGCTGAACCAGGTAGAAGGTCCATGGAGAAGCCTATTTCCCTTCTAGGAGGTAATTCATGTATCTCATCAACAAGCACGTCTCTGAATTCACGTAGGACAACAAAGTCTTCCAAGTTTGGTTTATCTTCTTTTTCTAACGTATTCGTTATGTGGATGGCGTAAACTTGACAACCCTTTCTCATGCATTTCTTGAATTGCATTGATGTGACTTGTCTAATCGATACTGGTTTTGGTATACCTTGGGTTGTTCTAGTAATGTCATAATCGTTTTTGTAATTAAGTGTCTTTGTATAACAATCTAGAACTGCTTTGTGCTTTTCCAACCAATCCATTCTGATAATCACATCATAGGATCCTAGTGGTAGAATGTTCAGATTTTTTCTTATGTTTTGACCATCTAAACTCAACTCAAAATAAAAAATAAAGTCAACCACTCTCCTTTTTGTTCCTGTTGTTAGTTGTACCAACCATGATTTTGCGTGTTTCACTTTATTAAGTTTATTTGACTCTACCACACCAAGAGTGATATAACTTAACGTAGTTCCAGGGTCAATTAAAACAAAAATTCGAGTGTTATTGATTTTAGCTTCGATTTCCACCACCAAGGGCTAGTGGTCAGCTTTCCGACCATCTACGGTTGCATTTATTCGATGCAGGATTTTTCCCACATCACCCACTGTCGAGGCTTCTTGCGAATTATGAACAGTAGCTCTATTTGCTATATTTATACGTTGACAGTTCCTCCTTAGATGAGGTTATCCACATTGCCATCACTTCAATGGTTCACAGGGACTATCCCCAAACTTCTTTGTTCCCAGATTTACTGGTTTACCACTGCCTTGCGTAATTGGATAATTGGAGTGAAAGTCTTTTATAGGAAAGCTTTTGGCTGCATTCCGATAAGGAGGTAGTTGGTATCCCTTCTTCCGCTGCTTCATTCGGTCTTGTTTTTTATCCTTCCAAGCTTTGGGAAACTTTGCCCGTTGTTTGTACTGGTCATAGCACATTCGTGCTTTCCTGAATACTTCACTCAAGGACTTGGGGTTGTCAAACTCAATTCTGTCCCTATAGGACTGTGGTAAATAGCTTAGGAACCGTTGGATTTTTACCTTGTCTTCTCGGATATAAGGTACAAACCTTAGTAATTCCAAGAATTTGTTTATAAGATCCTCCAAAGTAAGTCAGACCATTCCATCTGTTTCTCTTTTAAGCCCTTATCCAACTTCAGATCTTTCCACCAGATGCTGTATTTTCCTTTCAGATTGTAAATGGCCATTCTGACCTTCATATTGCTGGAATAGTTGTATATCTGGAAATATTTTTTGATGTCTAATAACCATGCTTCAACTTCCTCCCCTGTTCTGGACTCTCCATCAAAGGTAGTTGGTTTAATTTTCTTAAATTATCCCTCAAAGTGGTCTACTTGTTTTCTCTTTTTGTATGTTTTTGTTTTGTCCTCAGCTAAAGGTGTGCCTTCAGATGAACTGTCTCCTTTTTCTTCTTCAGACCCAGAGTTCTTGGAGGCCCTTTTGATGACCTCTTCTTCATTGTTATCGTCCTTTGGCTTTTTCTTTGTCACTATACTGCACATCAGGACTTCATTTATTTCTTGTTACTCATGCTGTGATTTCTTCAGTTTCTCATTGTCGTCTTTGAAAACCTACAGATCAACAATGAGATTCCTCATTGTTTCCAGAACTTTAGTAGGTGAGCTTCCGTCACTATTCTGTCTTTGATTTTCAGGAAGTCTTTGTTTGGGATTCCCATCAATTCTGATTTATGCGTCGTCCTGTGCGGCCATGATTAACAAAAAACAGAAAAAGGGTTTTCTGTTTGCAACAATAAAGGTTTATTAGTTTTATATAAACATAATTATATGCTAAGTAATCATATGGCCTTGTTCAAGGTCCAAGTGTTGTAACCTTCGCTCTTATACCATATGTAATGTACCTCAAATTTGAAAAATAAAATAAAATTTGATGGTACATTAATCTCCAATTTTTCGTTTAATAGAATCATAGAAAAGGATATTTAAAGTTTACTCTAATTATAGATTGATATTCTACCTGTCATATGAGGATAATCCTATACTAGACTAACTTCACACTTTATATGAGAGACTCCCAAAATATTCTAGCACCTTTTCAACACATATATTTTTACATATAGATATTAATACATATACATATATCCACCTATATAATGATGTATATTAGGATTTGAGTCATAATTTCTTTTTTTAATATCAGACTCTTCATATTTGCACGCAAGTTTATACCACTAACTTTGTAATAATAGAACACCTATCAAAACTGTGTATACGTCGAGAGTTATATCCTTAGCATAACACGTAGCATGTCATAGGTTAGTGATACCATTGACGATGTTTAAGTCACTTAAATGGAATTTCTTTAAGGCTCAGTCGTGGTTAAAAAACTTTTAGTCATCCAACTTAAAGGTTTAAACAAGGCAATTCCCACGCAAATTCCTTTACAACTAACTCGTAACTAAGTCTCATCTCACCGATAGAGATAACATAATGGTAAGCTAATTGAACGAATTAGTTAGTGACTGGCTAGTTTCAATTGGACAATCACGAAGTGACTGTCATTAACTTCACATATTTGTTGGTAAGGGAAGGAGATGTACCTGTCAGAAAGGAGTTAAGGCTCTATTCCTGTGATTAATAGGGTTCCTGTATGCGCCAGTCCCGATGGCTCTTCCACCTGACCTTCATCAATCCTGT
>ML795452.1:266250-299338 GCA_009831015.1 Picea engelmannii
GCAATCTTTTTCTGATTCTCAAGATCGCTTGATGGCGCGAGAGAAGAGCATACTCAAGATTGTTACTTGCAACTTCTAGTCCCGAATGTGAGTTTAGATGTGATTACAATTTGATGTTCAACTTAGATTATAAATCAAAGAAATCCATCCACGTGGCGAAAAGAAAATAAGGGAAAAATGATTTTTGCCCACCTAAGTGCCTATGTTTGCTTGACTATCCCCTTTATAAGTTGAGGGGCCTAAGTGGTGCAGTATTTAGAGCATGCATAACATCATTCTTGAGAAGGAAAATGACTTTCTCGACATCCAAAACCTTACAATGAAAAATTTAGTTCAAAATGTGCGGCTTTTGGTATAGACAGAGGCGCGTGTGGCGCCTGCGCGCGTACCATATTAAGAACCAAAGCGCATGCGCGCGTCTGTGGGGTGGAATACCAAAGCGCATGCGCGCGTCTGTGGGGTGGAATACCCGCGCGCTTGTGATAAGTTACCGAGAAAGAAACTCCGGATGAATTTCTCTCGATTCTCCTGTGGATCGACTGGTTAGCAGGTCGGCGGAGGCCGGTTTGTGTCCCTGCAAGTTAATAAAACCAAAAGGAAAGCAAATAAAACCCAAATGAGGGAGGATTTGATACCTAAATCCCCAGTGGAGTCGCCAGTCTGTTCACGTTCAAATGGTCACCAGGTGAGCAAATAGAGAGTGCTTGCATACCCTGTTGGGTTTAGCAGGGCAGAACAACTATGGAGCATAGGTTTAGAGAAACAAAACAAACTACAATCTAATATCAACTGAAAAAAAATAAAACTGTGAAAAGAAACAAAAAATATTAAACACAAAACACAGGTGTCACCAATGGTTTCAGGCAGGTGTATTGATGAAACCGGAGCACGCTGAAGGAAGAGACCAGAGGTTCCTTCTCCCTCCAACGGAAGGCTCTTTGGGGCCCTCACACAGTTTGCTTTCCTTACAAATGAGAAGAATTGAGCATAGCAGTGAAAGAACTCTCGGTGATGCAGCTGATGGGTTGTTTGTTAAAGGATGATCCCTTAAACCATCTGAATAGCATAACAGTGCTTAGAATTCCTTGCCAAAACAGTGTATCCTCACGGCTTTTTATAGCAGCTTCTCGGGCGGTCACGTAACCTTCTCAAAGTGTGAACAAGGACCCTTTTAGGGTTTATTTAGGTCATCAACCCGTCGATTTTGCGGATCCGGCTCTGATTTGAGAGTCAAATCAACTTGGGAGCCGGTCCATAAGCGGTTGGGAGGCTGACCTATTCAATTAATGCGTCGTTTTAGTAGATGCACGGGTTTTTGTGTTGACAGCCGCGCATCGAGCGCGCATGCGCGAATGACACGTTTTGTCCTGTGCATGCACGCGCGAACCAAACTGCTATAAAGCGCCTTCAATTTTTGGTTACTTTGTATAGTTTTTGGCCCTTCTGGAGTGTTGTGAAATTAATTCATTGCCATGAATGACTTCACTGCTGTTTTCATGATGCGGAGTTCTTGTCTCCATGTGCAGACGAAATTTCAGTGATAACAGTCGGAAAGTTGAAGCAAAATTTAGAAAATTATAGGAAAGTTGCATTGGTAGGATGACGTATTCTGGAGCAACCTACCATACCATTTTTCATTTATAAACGAAGTTAGCCGAGTCATGGATAGTCAGTAGCCCTCCACGTAACCAATCCACGTTTTCCTTTTATAAAGTTAATTTTCCAGTCTACTGCCACTTTTCCTCCTTTCCTCCATCCACATTGCAATGCCTTTAAACCGAGTTGAAGGGACTTTCTTGTTTTAAAAAGTTATTTAAAAAATTAACATATATATTTAATTATCTCTAAAGTTTAGGGACACTAGGGACACTAACTATTGATGAGGTCACCTACCAACTTCGTCTTTATGACGTCAGCTTGAAATTGTTTTAATAAATGTGAGATCTCAATTATAAATAAATGCTATATGGCAGCGTAGTCTCAGCTGGTTGAATTGGGAATAAATGCAAAGGGATGGGGAAAAAGTAGCGGAGATAGATGAAAACTGCAACGGTGATGTGGCAAGCAACATGAAACACAGGTTGTATCCATGCAGAAAATGACACGTAACCATAGAGTCCCATTTATTTTTTGAGACTATATAATCTATTTTACTATGTTCAAAATTTTTGTCTATTTTGTCTCTATATGTGCTAGCACAAAAAAAGAAACACAATTTCTTGACATTCAACATAGTGGAAGATAAAAATTTATGAGGACATATATATAAAAGAAGATAAAAACCAGTTTTATTTGAAATATATCAAAAAATAATATTGTCTGTTACATATTCTTGGAAATTTAAATGCGTTTGTCATATAGACTGAGATTGAGGCTCTCGTAGACCATAAGAGAAATATGTACAATAAATAGGAGTGTGGAAAGAAGAAGTGGGCAACGATAGAGTGTAATACCTGAAAAAAATAAATTGAAAGCTATGAGTCTTTGGCTAGACATTTGTATTTAAAAAACTGGAATAACTGAATTGATAAAGAAAGCAAGATGTGATCAGTATAGACTTACAGTGATGGTAAATATGAGCCCTTTTGCTATTTGCTTGTTGATGGCTTTTGATTGCTGTCATCGACGGCTACTTGAATCATGGCAACTTCCTGTTGCCTTTCATTGGCACCTTGCTTCAATTCCCTCTTGAGCCATTCTTCAATGTAGCTTCTCAAGGGAGTGACGTTGATGTCATTCCAGATTTTTATGTTGAAAAGTTCATTTTCTAATTCCCTTAGATCGATAGAAAAATTACGCAGAGCTTGATCAATTTGTTCATTCTGTACCGAATAGTTGACTAGTGAGTTGTCGATGTCATCTTCACCATATTCAAGGATGCTGTAAAACTTTTCCAAAGCCAACACCTTAAAAATATCAACCTATTTATCGAAGGCTTGGTTAGTTAAGGGAAATGAGTTGACGATTAATTTGGCGTCTTGGAAGTAGTTGGTCCTTTTGGCTAAGTCTATTTTGGTCTGATTTGTGAATATTTTTTCTTTCTTTGATATGGCTTGTTCACATGATTGGAAAATGAGACACAAGTTCTTCACTTTTTCTTTCCAGCATGCATTTAATTGAGCGATCTTGTTTTTGGATGGGAGATCTTGTTGTCTTCTTCTCATTTCTGTCATGTTGTTGACAAAAGTGCCAAAAGGAAGGACCATGTCTAAATAGAAACATTCTTCATTTTTTAATTCCGCTTGCAAATGTTCGAGCAAATTATCTGCCCTGATTCCAAGAGAGGCCATGGTTTGTGATGTTTCCCATGACTCAACAATCAGGCTCATTCTTTCTTGATATTATTCTCCACATATCGTCTACACGATGCGAGGAGGTTGGAGGATCCTTTTAACTTGGCTGCAGGGGTGGCAGGCATGGCTATTGCCAAAGGATTGGCAAGTAATGGCACATGAATCAAAGCTTATTCCAATTCATTGACCCAGTCCTTCAGTCTGACATTCTCGACCTCAATGCCTCCAATGGAATCATCAAGAGCATCTGCGGTCACAATGTGAAGTTGACAGATTTGGGACGACTGTATTTTTGCAAGGTTAACCTCTAAACGAGATTTTCCTTTCTTATTTTTTACATCTTTTTTTTCAATAATTAATTTTTTTGACTAGCTGTCAAAAATAGCGCTCTGGAACACAAAGGATTTATCTTCGTCAAAATTTTCGGTATCATTTATGTCCATTGGACGACTATGCTAGATCGCGTTTTTGGGATGATTAAGGTAGAGGAATACATTATCCAGATCAAGCTCAAGTTTTATGTTCTCACTCTCAATTCTGAGCTCTTTCGCTTGTCCCACAATTTTTTTCTCTTCTTGTCCACTGGAAGCTTGTGAGAACTATCAATTTTAGGGTGATGAGGGTCGTTATATCCTCCTCCATTTGAATAATTCTGAGTTTCTTTGTGGTTGTGGTGGGTCGTTGGAGTGATGCTCCGAGATGTTGTACTTTTGGGAGTGTTATTCGTCGATTGAACACTCTTCTCACCGGGGCCTTTTCCCTATTGCTTGTACATTTTAGTGTTGCTTTGCAGTGTGTCTAGGTCATCGACATCAAAAGCAAGAATGTTGTCATCAATGTTTCTATTTTCGGTCATGTGTTTTAAAAAAAAAGAATTACCGAAGCCAAGTGTTTGTAAATGTTGTAAAAAACATTTATTAGGGTCGAACCCTCTTAGGATTTCAGCATCTCTTAGGTTCAAGTTGTTGAAATGGGCTGTGAATTTGTCAATTTTGTTGACGTTCCTCGACACGAAGTCCCTGACTTTCCAAGGCAGAGGAATGAACTATTTTTTTCTCTTCTCTTGGAATAGATGCAACTAGTCATTGTATTGTCTTGCTACTTCTGTAACAAACATTTTGTCTGTAATGTGACATGGAAGGAGAGAAGGTTTTTCCATAGAGCCAAAAATTGTTATCACAGTGTAATTATCCATATGTTCAAGTGCCCCCTTCCAGTCCAAAAACCTGGTTTCCTGGTCAGATATGTAGGGAGCATCTTCTCCTAACAACAAAACTTTGAAAATAGACACAAAGCCATTGAAAACCTCATAAAAACAGTGGGAGGCCTTGTGCTTCCACAAGGTCTTGTACCAGAACATTACTGGGTTGAATTCCCAGTTTACCTTCTTGGAAAGAGACAGTTATGCAAACTGACAGCAATTTGCTATCGCAAAAACCAAGTAGGATGACATATAAAATTTATTCTCCTTTTTTAAGCTTGACAATTGGGAACAAATTTCATGGGAAATTAGCATGCCCCCCAATAAAAAATGGCTTGTTCCTTGACTGTGAAATACAAAATATAAAGATCCATGCTAGAAATCGTTGTTGTGGACTCATGTCCCGTTATTCTTGTAAACAACCAGGAAATTTCCTAGAATGGATTTCTAAATGAACTAACTTGCAAGCTTGTGATATCTTAAGGAACTTCCATCAGGTCTTCCAAGAATTCGCGAAAGAGGTCCAACCCGTTATTATGCTTCCTTAGGAATTGCTTGGAATCTTCCCATTTGAAAGTCAATGTTGGCTCCAACAATCTTCACATCTGGTGGAAGACCTGAGGAGACAAAGAAACAGAAGAGTGGTCCCACAATGGAATAATTCTTTGGTCTAAAATATATTTATAGGCGCACCAAGAGACCATCTCCTTACAATCAAAAAATTCAGGGACACAGCCTGCATGAGCAATCCTAGAGGTTCAAATTACTTCGTTCTGGGCGGTAGGGGATGAGTAATAAGAATATGCCTTGGACCACTGGAAGTTCTGGTCCTCGCACCCGAATATGTTCATTATATCTCCACAGAACTATTGTCGAGATGATGCCATAGGTTATGAGAAAATTCGTTTTCTCCAGAAAATGGTTGAAATGAACAGTTGGAGGCGATAATATAACCCTCCGGAAATGTTGGTTCAATGCTTATGAATGGGAAATCTCCTCGAGCCTTTCTCTCATTAATGACAATCTCTATGGGTGCTGCATGATGAGTTGTTAGCAGTAAAGCTTACTTATTGCATATTTAAAAGTGAGAAGGTGGTGTGTACAACTAAGAGCAATTAAGGATTGGAGGTTTCATGAATGTGCCAACCCGACGACGTGTGAACGCCATTTAATGATTTTTAAATCAACACTCGGAATGGATAATATAACCCTCCACAAATCTTGGTTTAATGCGTATTAATAGGATATCTCCTCGAGCCTTTCACTCATTAATGACAATCTATATGGTTCCTGCATGATGAACTGTTAGAATCAAAGCTCACTAATTGCATATCTAGAAATAAGATATATATAAACATTTTTTTATTATAGACAAGTGCGAAGGTGATAGAGATGGGGAAGATCAAGGAAGGAATGGAAAGGTCTGAAAAGCGATTGAACGAGATTCAAAATAGGGTTACGAGGGATACTCAAGAGAGGTGACTGTCCGACGGTCAAATTTTATGTCTTGAAATTTTTTACTGTAAAACCTGTAAAACAAAAGAGAGCATGATGGGGCAGTTCAGCAGTCGGTTTGTATATTTGCAGAATTCCACGAAAGTGGCTAAGTATGGAATAGGGAAATGGTGGGTCAGACTCATTTTCAGAATTGAGGATTGAAGATTTCATGAACGGGGAAACCCGACAACACGCAAATGACATTCCATGATGTTTGAAATTAAGACTCGGAAAGGATAATATAACCATCCAGAAATTTTAGTTTTATGCGTAATAATGGGAGATCTCCTCAAATCCTGGTTTAGAATTAACGCTTGCTAATTTCATACTTAGAAATAAGATCTTATATATACTTGTTAATTGATAATTGCAAAGGGCACGAGCACATGAAATAATGATTAGGAATTTGATATTTCTTCAACCCGCCAACCTGACGATCTACAAAAGAAATTCAAAGAAATGGCGAAGTATGGAAAGCGGTTGAATGAGGTTCAAAATGGGGTGACAATAGCTCCACAGGAGACGTGATGAACCAACGGTCAAATTGTATGTCTCAGAAGTTTTCAGTGAAAAATGTGTACCATGGAAGAGGGGATGATAGGTAGATTGTAATTCAGAAGACGATATGATGTGAGAGTCTAGTTGTAAATTTGTATATTTTTGAGGTGAGGGTACTATTTGTAGGTCACAGAACAATATAAGTGCAATCTAGAGCTTGAGTACCCGAGAATCCGCGGTCGGAGAAGTGGCTGGGTATGGAATGGGGAAGCGGTCGGTTAGAGTCGTGCTATAAAAGAAAGAGTGCAAATGTGAACCCATGAGTCCGCCAACCTGCACAACTAGAAATTTTTGGAAAAATGACTAAGTGACGAGAAATATAAAGTACAGGGAAAAGAGAAACGAGAATTTGGTTAAGTATAGAAGATAGAAAAGAAGGGTTAATATATTCACATCTGTAATAGATATCCCATTTCCTGGCAAGATCTTTTCTGCATTTTTTTGGATAATTTATATACTTATTGAATATACTTGGAAATAAGTGCAAAGGTGGAGGGCACAAAAAAAAACAACTAGGAATTGGAAATTTTCTGAACCCGCCAACCCGACGATCCACAAAAGAGATTGCAAGAAATGGCCATGGAAAGCAGTTGAACGAGCTTCAAAATAGGTTGACAAATGTTCCCAAGGAGATGTGAGGCCCCGACAATCAACTTGTATTAATCAAAAAATTTGAGTGTATACTATGTAACATGGAAGAGGGGATGATGTAGGAGTCTAAAAGTCAATTTGTAAATCGCAAAATATCGGGGGTTGTTTGCAAGTCAAGGAACACTGGAAGTGCACTCCGCCTGTCCGGGAATATGAAAGAGAAAAATGCGGGTAACTATGGAATTGGAGGTGTGAAAGAGATTCCAAGAAATGGAGAAATATGGAAAGTGAACGTAGGGGCTTCAAAACGGGGTGACAATAGCTGCCTAAGAGACGTGAGGACCCGAAGGTCAAATTGCAGGGCTCGAAACTTTCGTGTACAAACTGTGTATCACGGAAGAGGGTATGATGTGGGAGTGCGGTAGTAAATTATTATATTGTAGAGGTCTAGATATTGTTTGCAGGTCACGGAACAATGGAAGTGCAATGTAGAGCACGCCTTCCCTAGAATTTGCGATCTAAAAAGTGGCTAGGCATTGAATGGCTAGCAGTCGGTCAGAGTCACGATATAAAAGAACGAGCAGAAATGTGAACCCATGAGTCAGCCAACGTGTGCATTGAGACATTTTTGGAAAACCGACTAAGTAACGAGAAAGAGAGAGTAGAGGGGAAAAAGAAACGGGAATTTAGTTAAGTATAGAAGAGGGAAAAGAAGGTCCAATATATTCAAATCCGCAATAGATATTCATTTCTTGGCAAGATATTTTATGTATGTTTCTAGAGAAGTTGGATACATACTGCATATACTTGGAAAGAAATATGAAGGTAGCAGGCACAAGAAACAACAACTAGAAATTGGAAATTTCCTGAACTCGCGAACTCGACGATCCGCGAAAGACATGTCAAGAAATGGTCAATTGTGTAAAGCGGTCGGACGGGCTTCAAAATAGGGTGACAAGGGTTCCCAAGGAGACATAAGGCCCCAAATTTCAAATTGTATATATTGGGACATTTCAGTGAAAAATGTGTAACACGAAAGAGGGGATGATGTGGGAGTCCAGAAGTAAATTTGCATATTGTAGAAGCCAGAGTGTTGTTTGCAACTCACGAAACAATGGAAAGTGCAATTTGGACAAAGGGGAAGCGCTCGGTCAGAATTGTCATATAAAAGAATGGATGAAAATGTGAACGTGTGAATCTGCTAACCCGCGCAGCAAGACATTTTTGGAAAAAACGACTAAGTAAGCGGAAATTGGTTTCAAACAAGCCCCATTATTGCAAAACCATCATTTTCTAGTAATTGCCAGCAAATGATTTGTTGAATATTAGATTTGATTGAGTAATTGTGTTCTTGATACATTCTTCCATGACTTTAACATATTAACTTTAGTATTAAATTTCTTGCATGATGGGTTGTTAGCATTAAATTATAATAATTGCATGTCTAGAAACAAGAATGATGATCTTGCTACAACATTGTGATTTGGTCTTGTTGTGTTCTATCTGCATTACAAATAGAATTGAACATTGGTTTGAAACTGTCTGAAATTCATTTTTGTTTCCATAAAATCCTGATGGATCGACACAATGCATTGTCATAGAATTGTTAAATGCTCCATTTTAGAACAAATTAATTAATCAAACACAATATCTAAGAACTATGAGACTATCGAACCATGCCAATGAGAAGAGGTGTTAAATTTAGAAAAGAAGCAGCAACCAAGACTCCAAGGAATTTTTTTTAATAGTAATTTCATTAAAAAAAAAAAGAACATTGAGCACTATATATCTATCCATAGAAATTGGACTGAGTTCTTTGGGCCAAAAAATTGAACATATTTTCCATAAACACAGAAACAGGATCTACAACATGCAGGAGCCATCGAGATGCTCTTCAACATGCATACAAAACTGATTACCTACTTTTTTTAGGAAATCCTTGTAGTCTTCTCCTCGGTGGATCAATGTTTGGTGCCCCAATATCAATTTTTTGCGGAAGACCTGAGGAGACAAAGAAACATGAGAGTGATTCCGCAGTGGAATAAATCCTTGGCTTGAAGTAGATGAACAACAGTCCTATAGTAAAATTGATAGTTCTCACAAGCTTCCTGTGAGGAAGAAGATAAAAAACATTGCAGGGAAAACAAAATAGCCTGAAACTGAAAGTTAGAAAAAACCAAGAAACCACCTCCTCACAGTCGAAAACTTAAGAGACATAGGTTGCACGAGCAATTCTAAAGGCCCAAATTAGTCCATTCTGGGCAGAAGAAAATTACTAGTAGCAATATGCCTTGCACCAGTGGGAGTTCTGGTCCTCATTCCCTAAGATGTAAATTGTATATCTAGAGAACATGACAGTGGTCCAACAATTGAATAATTTTTTGGCTTGAAATATATCTTTGGGAGCATCAATACATCATTTCCTTATAGTGAAAGACTTCTTCCCAGAACAAACTAATTTGAACCTCTGGAATTCCTACTTTCGAGCTTCAAAGTGGCTATTGCGTTCAACGTTGATTTCTTTTCTGAAACCCCTTATTTTTGTGTGTTCAGGACCGCCATCGCCGAGCTGGGAAGTGCCACCAATTATGGTTGATTTCAATTTGGGTGCAGGAGTGGGAACAATATTTGCATTTCCATCATCCATTGTCGTATCATCATCAATCAGATTATCTTCTTTCTACTCGAAATACATTGCATCAACCTCTACGCGAGACATCAATGTAGGCGGGTAGGTTGTCTGAGAAGGCACGGTTGCCTTGGAATTCTTTGGATTGAAATATATATTTCAGTGCACCAAGGGACCATCTCCTTTTTTCTCCTGGGAAAAGGGAGATGAGTAGTAAGAATATGCCCTGGAATACTGGAACCTCTAGCCATCATGCCCAAAGGTGTTCATTGTATCTGGACATAACTGTTGTGTAACTGTTGCCATAAGTTAATGAGAATTTCCATTTTCTCTAGATGGTGTTTGAAATGAAAATTGGGGAGGCATAATATAACCCTACGAAAATCTTGGTTTAATGCGTATCAATGGAAGATATCCTCGAGCCTTTCATTGATCAATGACAATCTCCAGGGTTCATGAGTAATGAGATGTTACCATTAAAGCTTACTAATTTCATATTAAGAAAAAATTACGAAGGTGGTGGTGATGGCGAAGAGAGATTAAGAATTAGAGATTTTGTAAAGGAGCCAATTGGCTGACGCACAAAAGAGATTGTATCATGGTTGAAATGAATACTTGGAAAGGATAACACTCTTCTCCGTAAATCTTGGTTTAATTCCTATTAATGACAAATCTTCTCCGGCCTTTCAGACATTAATGACAATCTTAACGGTTCCAACATGATGAACTACTAGCATTAAAGATTAATAACTGCATATCTAGAAAGAAGTATGAAGGTGGTGGGGATGTCAAAGAGCGACTAAGCATTGTACATTTCATCCACCCACCAACCCGCAAAACAGATTCCAAGAAATGGCCAAGTATGGAAAGCGGTCGGACGGGCTTCAAAAATAGGGTCACGATATACTCAGGAGACGTGAGGGGCTGATGATCAAATTGTATGCCACAATGACATATTTCGGCCATCAATTTGTATATCGTGGAATTTCAGATGTTGTTTGTACGTAGAGGAACAATGAAAGCGCAATGTTGAGCAAGCCTACCCAGGAACCAACGATGGTAATAGTGGCCAAGTATGCAATGGACAAGAGGTTGGTCGGACTCGTGATATAAAAGTATTAGACATACTCGGAACATGAAATATTGACGGGATTGAAAACAAAGCCACAAGTTGTACTCAGGAGAGCTGAGGGCCCGATGGTCAAATTGTATCTACCCCAATTGTTGAATGAAAAAATTGTAACACGAAACAAGAGACAATGACATATTTCGAGGGTCAATTTGTATATTGTGGAACTTTGGGTGATGTATATAAAATAAGGAGAGATTCAGAGAAAGGACACATTCGGAAAAAGGATCAAGTAAACAGAAAGCGAAAACAAACGATATAAAAGGGAATTTGTTTTCTAATTTGTGGATCACGGAAGTCCGGGAGTTGTTTGCAAGTGGCGAAACAATGGAAACACAATGGTTAACCCACCTATCTGGGAACCTGCGATCCAAAAAGTGTGTTCAATATGAAACGAGGAAGTGGTCGATCGGGATGGTGATATAAAAGTGACAGTGGAAATCTGAAGATGTGAATCCGCCAACCCCTGCACCTAAACATTTTTCGAAAAACAAGTAAGTAACCAGAAAGGGAAAGCAGAGGGAAAAATGAAAGGGGATGGAAATTTTCAGAAGAGGGAATTGGTGTAAGAAATCCCCATTGATGGTATTAACAGTAACTATGAAGTGCATTAAACATGTGAACATGTTGTTCAATCAAGGAATAGATACATCAAGCCGTGCTTATAGTTTCCAGGATCTGTTTGTATAAGAGAAGCATTGAAAATCTACAAGAAAATCAATTTTGGGATGTTTAAGTAAATTTATTGTACTGTCATCTTCACCGCAAGTATAACAACGCCAAATTTTAATTTTAATGTCCTCTTTTTAACATGATAATTCCATTGGACTTCGCATAGTATATATTCTTTTATTTCAAATTATTCCAGGAGATTAATTTTCTTAAGTTGATCGATCATAGTATATATTCTTTTATTTCAAATTATTTCAAGAGATTAATTTTCCTAAGTTCATCGATCAAGGAAAAGTTCTAAAAATGAGATAAAGGGGAATTTGTTTGCTAATTTGTAGATTTCGGAAGTCTGGGTGTTGTTTGCAGGCGACAGAACAATGGAAACACAATGTTGAACCCGTCTATCCGGTAACCCACATATCTGGGAACCTGAGATCCAAAACATTTTTTCAATATGAAACAAGGAAACGGTCGGTCAGGCTGGTGATATAAAAGTAAGTGGAAATATGAAGACGTGAATCCGCCAACTCCCGCACCTAGACATTTTCCGAAAAATGAGTAAGTAACTAGAAAGGGAAAGCAGAGGGAAAAAATAAAGGGGATGGCAATTTTCAGAAGCGGGAATTGGTGTAAGAAATCCCCATTGATGGTCTTAACAGTAACTATGAAGTGCATTAAACATGTGAACAAGTTTTTCAATCAAGGAATAGATACAACGAGCCATGCTTATAGTTACTGGGATTTGTTTGTATAAGAGAAATGTTGAAAAGCTACAATAAAATCAATTTTGGGATGTTTAAGTAAAGTTATTGTACTGTCAGCTTCACCGCAAGTATAAGAATGACGAATTTTAATTTTAATTTCCTCTCGTTGATATGATAGTTCTATTGGACTTCGCATAGTATATAATCTTTTATTTCAAATTATTTTAGGAGATTAATTTTTCTAAGTTCATCGATCAAGGAAAAGTGCTAAAACGAGCCACATACTACATTCATGTCATAGAGCTTATATTAAAGGGAAAATTATGTCCTCTATAGTATGTAAGATCTTAGAAAAACTGTGAAGATCCTGAATGTATTATTAATTTTCCAGAACGAAGCATACAACCAAGAACMRAGTAAACACCAAATGTATTGAAAGTTGAGGCAGAAGGAAACACATGAACACAAAAGGCGTCAAGCAAGATCCCGCAAAGTTCCATAGAGCAGTATGCATCGAACTTTGCATCAAACAATTTGATATATAAAAAAAACACATCGTGGCATTGGTTTTCTCTTACATCTGGTATATGTTCCAACGAGAAAATAACCGGGGCCATAGTATATGAACAAAATTCTGCCAACCACAAGACAACACAAAAATAACAGAGCTTCGCGACTATGCGCTAGCTATAACCAGGCGTCAAAATGGGGAACAAGAAATTTTTCGGTTACTATTTTACCATTAAGAAAGATCACTATGGACATTTTCTTCTAATAGTGCCATGGTCTATCACTACCATTTTTAACAATGCCAAATTTCCAATATTATTGGAAATGCCTGGTGTTTCTTCCTAGAGGAGAAAGATATTTCGACGGTTCAAAGGATGGGCCTGAGTTATTTACAGTTGGATACTTTTTATCGGGTTTGTGCTCATGCTTCCCATTTCTAGACTAAACATTCTTATGCATGTGTACATCACCAACAACCACACCTGCCTGTATGAATTCTAATGCCTGAACACCCCAATTTCTATAGCGAGTTCTGAAAATCTCAAGCTCATGTTTCAATCCATGCTGAATCCTTTTATTTTCAATTAGGGTATCAAGTAAATGCAGATACCATATCATAAATGTATAGTTGGAGAACAATTTTTTTTTATTCGAGTATCCAAAAAAAATGCAGAAATCCTGGCATGGATTTATAGTTGGAAAACAATTATCCAATTTGGGCACCCAAAAATGTGCAGAATCCTCCATCAAAGCCACAACCATCCACCAATTTGTTTTTTTTTTTTAATTTGCACATCGCAACAAATATGCAAAATTCTTATTGGGAGATGAAAAAAAACATCAAAATAACAATATTGATTGTATTTGTAATTAGATTATCCTTGTTGTTTCAAGTGCACAAGAAGAGACAAAATATTTGGAAAGAGAATTTTACAGCTATAGATGTAAACTCCGAAGAACTCGAGTCCGACGAACATTCATCTGGGTGTTGAAGAAAAATTACAGACACACATGAGATATTTTTGTTTCTTGCCAAAGCCTGATATGATTTTTTTTTTCAGCCGATATGCAATATTGCATTGTCGTCATTTAAGGTAAATTTTCTATGTATCCGAAAGTCGCGCAACATGTAGACATTGTTTGCCTTTTTCTGTAGGTATGCCTCATATGACAATTCTGCTAACCCAGGAAGCACATCTTGTAACATAGGCTGTCTAATTGTACAATGTACGGTTGTTTTTCCATGGTTCGAATGGCAGTATTGAAGCAATGCCTATATATGTATGGACAATGTTTACTACATCGCAGACAATCAATTGTATCATCACTTATGAAAGCAAAAGCAGAAGCAGGAGAGTTTCATTTCGCACATACAGGCTCAAAGGGAATCGAGTATACATTCGCTGCAACCAAAACACCTTAAACCTAGAAACGTGAGCATAGTAGTTAATATATTGAACAATATAATATACAACTACGCAACAACACATATTTATTTAAAAAAAAAAAAAACTGCAGAAATTTGGTGAAGACAATTTTTATGAGCAAAGTGAGGATGAATCTGTAGATGTATACGCACAATAGTTGTAGAGCTAGTTATTTTCTTGAGATCCTGTACTATGTCTTCTCACAATTCTGTTACAAATGTTTCTTGGGTTGCACAAAAGATCATTTCTTTAACATCTCTTTTCTTTGTTATATTTTTGAAGAGCATAAGTGGAAATTTCCCTTTATCCAATTGTTGTTCCATTGACGAAAACAAATTTGAATAGGTGTTGAACAATTGCAGCTGCAACATGGTTCACAGTGCAATATTTGTGTAACTTAACCGACACACATGGACATGTGAAAGTAAAGGACAAAACTGGATATGGAGAACGGTACCATTGTCTTGTCGTTGTTTGACTCTCCAAATTTTATATGGAGAATGTGTTGTGAGCCAAGTTTTCTAGCGAGTGTGACACTTGTGCCAATGGTTCTGATTGGGTAAATGTCGGTGCTCTGTGTAAGTTGGCTGATAGTTGTGTCCGGGACGAAACAATATTCTGAACAAATAGCGGGTATTTTTTCTACAATACTTGTTTTGTTGAGCGATATAATCCAATCACAATCACCATGGTCATATATTGTTTTGGGAAATATATTAAAATTTGTAATGGATATCCCATTACCTGGCAATATCTTTTCTGCATGTTTCTGGACAAGTTGTGTAGGAATAGTCAGTGTGACTGTCATCAGGGCCTCCTTGTCTGTCACGTCATCACGTATAATGGATCTAGTTTTGTTTTCCTTGTCTAAGTATGTGCTATAGATGACCATTATGTCCCCGATGAACACTTGTCCAGTTTGGCGGTTGTTCAAGCCCTCTACTGATAGTATTTTGGGTTTTACAAGTTTAGACCTGGTGACATTTTTTGAACATGAAAAGTAATGTGAATGGCAGCGTGCATTATTTTTTTGTTTTATTTTTTTCCTGGCATAAATGTACAAGTAGACACACATCTTGGATGAACTATGGAGCCAAAGTTTTGCGACTAGACCTCTTAGTCTGCGGAACCTGCGCTATGTTTGACGTCCTGCTTGCACTTGTTGATACTTCTTGTGAACTGTAAAGTATGTGTTGCATATGACATCAACATATTCACCATGCCATAGATGAATAAATAGCTGACGATATTTGTTTGGTAAACATATGAGGAACAAAATGTATGCATATTTACCTTTGGCCTTGTCATTATGTTGATGTTTGGGATGATTGACTACTTATATCCATGTCACTAGTCCAACTTTTTCTGATGCAATCATGTGTAGATGAACATAAGAAGGACTAAACAAGCATATGCATTGTATATTGTCCATAATTGTTCTTAATGTCACATGCAGGTTCGAAGGAGATGGAATAAAAAATAAGGTGTCAAGGGATACTCAGAAAACATGAGAACCCGAGGGTAAAATTGTATGCCTCATATTTTTTGACTGAAAAAATGTGTAACAATAAATAGGGCGTGATGGTAGGGTACAATGGCCAATCTGTATATTGCGAAATCTTTGAAGCCAAAGGCACAATCTTGAACCCGCCATCCCGACACCCGCAATCGACAAAGTGGGTAAGTATGGAATGAGGTAGAATCATGATCATAAATGTGAACCTGTGAGTCCTCCAACCCGCACAACAAGGCATTTTCGGAAAGACGACTAAGCAGAGCAACCAGAAAGAAAAATGGATAATAGAAAATGGAAAAATTAGAAATGGGGAGGGCACAAAGGCCCATTATTGCCAAATCATTATTTTCTAGTCCAATATTATTTTCCCCCACCCATTTTGTATGTTTCATTTACTAGCACAGTTGGTATACCTTTTTGAAGACTGTACCACAGACCCCTCTACTGTCGCATATAAGAATTAATCTTCCTATCCAACCAATCTATTTCTTTCAAGGTAGCAAAGTTGAACATACAATGGACATGAAGAAAAGTTAGTATGCAGAAAGACATATAAAACAAAGAAATACAGTTCTATTTATTTCAATGTAGCAGCAAAGAGAATACAATTCACATGAGAATAAGAAGAAAGATACGTAGTATATACATACAATAAAAAAGGTGCAAAGCAGTAGAACAAGTAGAACAAATACATAGACAATAAATGAAATACTAAACACTGGAATATGAAATAAGAGTATAGGTATGCACCTATGTAACTCCTCCTCTACATTCGCGCCAAAGAGTCCATTGTCCTCTCCAGCTACTCTGCTTGTTTAAATGTAGCAATGCAGGAAAAATACAATGGACATGAAGGAAGTTAGTATGCAGAAAGACATGTAATGAAGATAAGTTATTATGTAGGAAGGTATGCAATATCTACATACAATAAACTAGGTGAACACATATACAAACAATAAATGAAATACAAAACATCGGAATATGAAATAACAATACAAGCATGTACCTTTGTATTTCCTCTTCTACCACTATTGTTAAGACTCCTTTGTTTTCTCTAGCTATTCTGTTTGTTTGAATGTGGGAACACATAGGATACAATGGACATGAATGGATGCTGGTATGCAGTGGAGAATAGGTAATATGTACATTCAGTAAATGAGAATCAATGAGTAGAATAAAAGATAGTTAGAAACATGAACCTTTTCTTTTCTCCATCCATGGTTGTAAGCATATAAAGTTTTTCCCTGCCCAAAATATATTACAAGCCACAAAATATTAAGAAATTGCATGGCCATAGCTAAATGATTTTTGTTTTATGCGGCAAAGTATCTAGATATGCTTCCATACATGGAAATATAATTTTGCAGTATCTTTGATGTACAAATCATATCTCAAGTACAAAACAAATTGCATCGTGGTCACACCAGTCTATGTAGAGGATAAATAAGTTGTATTGTGATATGGGCACATTTCACCATATATGGTTAATAAGTGCATTTTGCACATGTTTTATTTTAACAAAAAGACAACGGATATTTCAATTGCACATGTAGTTGTCCAATCATTTCTTATGCCACCATTTTGTATCATGTCAACACTGAAGTATCAACAAAGTTTTACAACAGAACATACACCAGATATTTACATTACCAGACATGGAAAACAACACAATTGCATGTCCACTCGCGGGTGCAGAACCTGAACAAGGCAAAGTGCCAAAAAAAAAAGAAAAACCAACTCCAACTACTCGCGCAGGACCCCAACCCTGGAAAGTCGAATTAAACAAAAGAAAACAGCAAGCACCAAACCAACGAGAAAGCACAAGCATGCCCAACTGTAGCCCCATGGCCCCAAACAACAACAACCAACAATAACCAGCAACCAACGAACCAATGAACAAGCAAAAAACCACTGAACTAGAAAACAACATATGTATCTCCAATGATTGCCAAACTGTAGCCGAAGCACAGAAGGAACCATAAACATATGACAAGCATGCCAATAGAAATAAACAAACATTCTTACTTGCAAACTATAAACACTGAGCAACAAAGAAGGAATAGAAAATGAAATTATGGCATCGAAACTTAATTCGAAACGATGAACGACAGAAGAGCAAGTCGAATTGTGGGTGCAACACCTGGACCCTGCAAAGTAAAAAAAGAAAACAGATCCAACTATGAATGTAGGAACCCAACCCTACAAAGTTGAAGTAAACAAAAGCAAGAAACAAGCACCAATAGGTCCAACCGCAAGCACAGGTCCCCAACCTTGCAAAGTTGAACCAAACAACAACAAGAAGCAACCGATGAACCAACAAAGAAGAAGAACCCACCGAACCAGTAAATAATGTATGTAGCTTCAACAATGACAAAATTTCATTTCAAGCCTAGAAGAAGTATGAAACATACAATGCTTATTCAACTGGTGGTGGACAACGATATCGTCCAAATTCACTGCAACATTGTATGGAAATTTTCGAGGAAAAATGTACTCCGATAAGCCTATTTAGGTAAACATTTAAGGCTATCGGGTTGTCTAAGGGCCTTGCGGTATGCAAACATTTAAGCTGTCAGGATTGTTTCAGGACCTTGTGCTATCTAAACATTTAAGCTGTCATGCCTATTCAAGCACCTCAAAAAAAGTGTCAATGATCTAAACCTTCGGTATGAAAACATCTAAATACAAATACAAATACAAAGGACCAATAATAATAATAATAGTAAAAGGACATATTAATATGAAATCACTATAGTCCATCTACGCATTTGGCAGGGACCAATAATAAAAAAAAATTAAAAAACAACGTCCATGCTCATAACAATCGGTTTGTAAACATTTCAATACAAATGTAATAAAAATTAAAAAGTAGCGTCTAAGATAAAAAAAATTGGATATCTACACATTTACAACATTGGGAACAGTGAAGCTGGAAATAAGACCTCGAATATATTCTCCAATGAGACGATGACATTTAATATATATATATATATATATATAATATTTTTTTTACTTCTATAGTACAAACAATACAGATGATGTGGATATTTATAGTCAAAGCATTTTAATATGAAGACAACAAATTATCGATCATTGTAGTCCCTCTGCGCCTTCGGCAGGGACTAACAAGGTCACGTAGCGCAATACCTCCCGAGGGTATAAACTTGTTAGATATAAGAAGTATATTGTCATTGTTCAATATACTCAAAAGGTTTTTTCCATGTGTATAGAAAGTATATATGTAACTAATTTATTAAAAACCAAACCAATTATATGTACTGTATATCTAAATGCTTAATTTATTTGTGAGCTTTCTCAATTGATTAAATCGTAAATCGATATTGAAGGTTTTTATCATGTATATAAATTATATAAATTGATGCTCATAATAATTTAGGATGAGGTCTCGCTTGCGTGTAATCTCAAAACTAGATTATTATTATTATTATTGAATTAAAATTCATTAAAAATATATTAATATTTTTAATAATGTCTTAGTTAAGACTCCTCCATTTAACTGAGAAGGATTGAAACCACACTCAGAATCTCTTGCGTTGTACTCCCACCTACACAACTGAATAACATAGCCCAACCCAGCCAATCCCTTTTCCAATGAAATGTTGCATTGTTGACTTTTTCGCCTAGATTTTTCCTTGTATTTCAGGATATATATCTTGTCGTCTAAAATTTATACAAAATCCTAATTTGGATAGGTGTTGGAGCTGACTAGACGGTATTTCCCCTGGCCCGACCATTATCCTTCTCTAATATAGTTGTGTCCAAATATAGAATAATTTGGATCTCACAACAAGATTGTAAATGTATCAACAAAGAATTATCATGCTAGTATTCTACATGAACTCAAACAAGAATAATTCATATATTATTGTATCACATATCATTCAAACCGTTTCACCTAATAGGGTTGAGGTATTAGAATACTACGAACAAGCATAATTCATATATTATTGTATCACATATCATCCAAATTAGGGAAGGAATTGGGAGGAAGCGGACTAGAGTTTTATGAAATGGAAATCAAGATTGCATACAAAAACTTATTTTTTATTAAGTATTTTCACAATATAAATACATTTACAATCTTGTTGTGAGATCCAACTTATTCTATATTTGGACACAACTGTTGAGAAAATCTAAACCAAAAGACTTCAACTAACCCTAACAAATCTAAACCAAAAGACTTTAACTAACCCTAACAAATCTAAACCAATTTCTAAGCTAAGCATTATCTCCAACACGCTTAGCCTACAAAACAAACAATCAAAAATTACATTTATATTAGTCACATTGTCTCACTGGTCTTCCTCAACACTCACATCCACTCTGGAATCTTGTGGACAATTTTCTTTCTTCATCACATAACTTCAAACTACCACCTGACCTCAATTTAAAACATAACATCCTCTAACCATCGAACTTGCAAGATCAACAATAATATTGACAAACTCCTCTCATCGGATAAGAGTTGTCAAGTAATAAACCACTCTATGGACCTACCACCATCTCTCGAATATTTGTATTTTGGCTATCCTTGACCTGTAAATATCTCATAAAAATTAACCTGTAAGTGTTGATCTTGAAGTCCTAAGTACAACAAGACCCACTAGTTTTTAACAGACTTGTAGACATACTAAAAATAGTAATATGTTCTCTTGGCACCCAAAAACATCAAGAACCACTAATTTAAATGTTACTCTGTTCAATTATTTGGTTCTCCATACTGTAATTTTTACAAACAAAGAATAAAATAAATACTATATACTTGCAATCAATTAAAACCACATGCCTGCCTCTTCTTTCACTATACACTTGCACAACAATGGTTCGATGAAGAATAGATAAAATTCACTTAATTTCCACACAACAAAACAACAAACTCCATCACATGGCCCCTCTCGAGAGCACCAATTAACAATTAGCTCAGAAATTGGTTCCAAGGAAATTTTATCTCAACTTTCCTACATAAGTATTACTTCCCCTTGACATATCCTCTGCATCAAATGAGATGATATAATCAGTGCTTGTAACCTTTCTGAATTTTTGAGAAACGAGAAGAAATTTTTCTTTCTCACAAATCGTTGAAATCAAACCCAAGTACAAATAAAAATCTGAGCACTCCAGACAGCAGTAGTGGTTTACACAATCTCCCTAATAATTTCCCTCCATGTTCTGCACACACTAACACAAGCCACAATGTTCCTTTGCGTAGATTCTTGGAGATTTGATAACTAGCAAATGATGGATCCTTGATTGGGCTCGCAGGCTCCTTCAAGTAGATTATGGGCTCTTTCACATGTTCACACAAGACCTGCAGAATACAATGCGAACAACATCGAACTTCTCCATGCACAAGTCACATGCATGGTTGCAATTCAGATCTCCATGCAGGCGCTTCTCTAGATCTCTCTACAAATTAATTTATACGAAGAATGAATTCCCCAATGGCGACTCTTTATACTTCCACGCAACGACTAACAATAATACATACATAGAAAATCAGATAGAAGTTGTATTACTCACACACACACATAGGTCTCCATGAGGGAGTTACCCAAATCATCTCTGAAACAAGAATGAAAATCAAGAGTGTACACAAAAACTTATTTTTCATTACGTATTTTCCCAATATAAATATATTTAAAATCTTGTTGTGAGATCCAACCTATTCCATATTTGGACACAGCTCTTGAGATATTCTCTCAACATACTTCAAATAACCCTAACAAATCTAAACCAATTTCTAAGCTAAACATTATCTCCAACACTATGTTCTTTATAACCTTGTTTTGAATGATCGACTGAAGAAAGAGAGGAAATTAACATTATGGAAATAATGCACTGAAGCTGATAATGGATGCATTACTCCAGAGGTTTATTCCTCTTTAAATGATTCAAATGAACACTGCATAGGAACAATTATTGTCTGATCTCGTTTTAGGAGCAGAACGAACTCATTAACACAATGAATACAATAAACATGAAGATATGAATAACAACACAAATATCCAGTCAAAAATATCGTCTATTGAATAATGAAATAACCTGAGACTGTAAAACTTTAGAACCAAAACACTTGCTCGAATGGTGGTAGCTATCTCTGAGAAGAGATGTGGCTGCTACGTGCATTCGTCTAAGAAGAATGGATTACAATGAGGCTCCAAAGGCCTTTTTTATATTACTCATGAATGTCAAAACCCTAGACATCCAAAAACCTAACCCTATAAGGTCAAACGCCAAAAGTCACGTGGGCCCCTATGGGAAAATTGGTGTAAGTTGGTACCTCAAGTTCCCAAGGTCGTAAATTTTGCATACGACCTTCGTTTTAGGTGCATGGTAGCCTGTTGGAAAGGTCTTTCAAAGAAATACACATTATGTCAACAAACTCTAACTTTGGCTATAGTTTGACTACAAAGAGAAAAAAAAACAACATTTAGGGCCCCAAAACGGCCCTGGAAGTACAAAAAGATATGCTGACATGAAAACATACAAAACAATCTAGTTGGATTAGGTGAGATTCCACTAGTATTCTCCTAGAGGATGTGTGGGGCTTTAGACAACCCCATAAGTGTATAATCCACAATTACAAGAAGTACAGAAGAATGTGATGAACAAAAATGGACGAGAGGAGCTAGTTCGAATAGGTGGGTGGCCACCAATATCCACCTAGATCAATCCTCCCCCCTTAGGAAGAAATGGTCTCCATTGCATTGAGTTCCCCCATCAAGTGAGAAAACTTATGCTGAATTTGGCCCCGGGTGAGCCACTTACCTTGGTGTAAGATTTTCCTTGCCTTGACAGCCCGATAAACTTGGATCCTATGTTGGCAATTTCCCTTGACGTGTGTGTCCACTATCTTATTAGTGGATGCTTGTTCCATGCAGTCATGGTTGAGCTCTATTGGTGTCAGTTGTTCTGTGATCTCTGAGGTGTCCAATAACGGTGGAAAATATGGTCGAAGGAAGTCCACATTGAACACTGGATGTAGACCAAGGAAGGGTGGAGTGTTGAGCTCAAAAGAATTTCTACCCACTGCCTTGGTGATACTGTAAGGCCCATAAAGAAGTGGGAAAATCTTCCAATGGGGCCCTGTGAGACACTCCTTCTGCAAATGTAACCAAACTTTGTCGCCAAACTGAAACTCGTGTGGTACCCTTATTAGTCATGGCACTGCTTGTACTTATTATTGGATTTCTACAAAATCTCCTAGACCAGTTGGCGGGTTTGTTGAATCTGCTGAATGAATCTGGTGGCTTTGTCGATCACAGACTGATCATGGGAAGAGTTTGTCTGTGTGGTGGCAAGAGGAAGTGCCACATCAATGGGTCCCAAGGGTTGCAATCCCAGACCCACCTGAAATGCACTATGGTGAGTGGAGCTATGTAGATCCTTTCTGTAACTATGTTGAACATAGGGGAGACTCTCATCCCATGTACATGGATGCTTATAATTGTACATGCGCGGGATGTGCAGAATCATTCGATTGACGACCTCTGTTTGGTCATCGGTTTGGGGGTGGAAAGCAGTGGATTTTATGAGCTTGGTGTCCAATACAGACCATATACTTGACCACAATGTGTTGAGGAACCTGATGTCCCGATCGTAGACAATGGAATGTGGTATCCCAAAGTGGACCCACACTCGTTCAAAGAAGAGTTTGGCACTATTTGTCACTGTGATATTCTTCTTGCATGTTAAGCCCTAAATAGTGGCACATTACACTTAATTAGGGAATATTACATTAGTTATGTTATTTTATTTATGTCGGCTTTGGTCCATTAGTTGTAATTTTACCTCTTAGTCTCCTACATATACCAAGGAGACCTTTTCATTTTGAATCATCTTGTATTTGGAAATATATGTGGTGTATAAGGAGGTTTCCCCCTTGAAGAGGCTTATTATCTGAAGTTATCTCTTTTTCAAGGCATTGAGTACTTATTCTTAGGTTTTTCTATGCTATCTTCGTATTTGGTTCCCAACATTTGGTATGAGAGCTGAAGGTCTTAGGGTTTCGCTGCTACATCTGAGACACCTTGAATTTTTTTCTATAATTTTATTTCTACGACGTTTCATAAGGAGCCCCTTGGAGGATATTTGTTAGATAGATCAAGGTACGTTGGGTTCAAATTTCATCTCCTGAGGCATTATAGTTCTAGAATATGTTTGGAGATATATCCTATGTAATATATAGTTATGGAATTATCTTGATTTTTCCTGTGACGTTTCAGACACTGAAATCTGGAGGATATACTTATAAATTATTAAGGTATCTGTGATAAAAATTTCAGCTTTTGTGTCTTCTTACATTTGTAGATACACTCTGTGGAAGATAATGTATCTAGTCCTATTGACTAGTCTCAAGAAGGTGTTCCAGGTAAAAAAATAATAAATTATTCATAGAATATCCAAATTGCATGAGATCAGTTTCATTGGATAGTGGAGAGTCTGTAGTATTTATGTTACAATTTTCAAAATTTTGTATCAATTATTTTGTGTGGGGTACTCTATACAAGCGAGATCTCCGGGAAAGGCCAAAAATCAACAAGTTGTGGGGAAGTTACCATAACTTCCTTTTGGAACATCCAATTTTCATAAAGAAATGTCGGAGAACTACATAAAAGAAATTTTCATACCCAGAAGTGCCGAAAATTTTGAGATACAATAGAAGAAAGCTCGTTTAGAACCACCTCAAAATCAAGGTTTAAAAGTGATACTTGACAAACATCCCACCAAAAAATGGAAATTCAAAACCAAATAAGCCTCGAGACAGTCCTACTTGGACTCTTGATGAAGGTGAAGAAATGCAAAGGGACATAAATGATTTACAAAATAAGACAGTAACAAAAGATGAACTACAAGGGATGATGAATGGTTTAAAAAGGGAGATCATGGAAGTATTGAAAAATTAGCTAATAGAGAGGACACATGAAAATGAAAATGTATCCCATGAAATTCATGATGAGGACACAAGGAAGATGAATCAAGAATAGAGAAACTCCAACTTTGGGTTGAAGACCAACCACTTTCCTAATATTGATATGAGGAAGTTTGATGGCAAGGACCCAATCACATGGATACTTCAGATGGAGCAATTATTTGACCTACATGGTGTGCCACATACACAAAAGATACAAATTGCTTCTTTATATTTATAACCCAATCAATTTGTGTGGTATCGATGGCTTTGTTGGACAATTTTCATGGAAGAAATGATAACACACTATGATGATACAATGAGCAATACCTTCTTTAGCCAATTGATAATTCTCAAGCAAAAGTGTTCAGTTACAGAGCACATTGAGAACTTCCAAAGATTGAATATAAAGGTAACAGATATTCCAGATGAGCACTTGATTGAGGTATTCATAGGAAATTTAAGGGATAACATTCAACATGGGGTTCTCCTTTGGGAACCCAAATCATTGGAGAATGCATTTAGAGTGGCAAGAAATGTTGAAAGTAAAAATATGTCTATGGCTACTAGAAGGACCACTCTTAACATCTATCAAGAGAATAATGTTACTTCTTCTAAAACACCTCAACCTACAAGGTTGAAACCTCAACAATTGTAGGAAAGAAAAGAAAAAGGTTTATGCTTTAAGTGTGGTGAGAAAGAATAACAAGAACAAGAACCATCTCAAGATGAAAATGTAGAAGCAATTTATTTTAAAGAGTTGACTCCCATGCATTGGCTAGAATTAACACTCCTCGGAACCCTCAAGATTGAAGGATATTGCAAGTCTCCTCAAACCGTCAAGATTGAAGGATATATCAAGTCTTTATCCTTAGTAATAATTTTCTTTGTACCTGACATCTTATCTAATTAAAGAGATTTGGTAGATGTTTTAATTGAACCTTGAATCAAGTCTTGGCATGATTAGTGGAAAATGACCTTTAGCGTGACAAACAACCATACTCATTAAAATCTTATCCGAACAACCCTGGTCTGGATTCCCAGTATTGGGCCACGTTCTAATCCTCACATGGACCACCCATCTCGGATGTAACTCGACGTAGCTTCTACAGAGTAAGGTACCAAATTGGTGGGCATGAGGTTTCCTCGTGTATGAGGTCAGAAGAATTACGATTTTTCTCTTTATCATTTTCATTTTTAGGTTTCTACTCTTTTTGGCTCTGGATTTCTGAGTTTTAATACACTGTGTTTTCTTTGATTCTTCCTCTAATGCAGTTCAAAAGAGACATGCTCCTCGCTTCCCCTTTGATAAACAGATAATTCCACTAAATTATGATCTGGTAAGCTATTTACTTTAAAAAATTCAAGCTAATGTTATTTACTGTGTGTATGCGTTACTGATAGGTCTCCATTATCCTTTCCTTTAAATATACGACACAATAATGATATATTCGTATTAGGGTTTAAGAAAACTTATCCCTTGGACTATAGACAAATCGATTACCAGAACTTAGTAATTATTATGTATTCTTTACCTTTGCACGATCTTATCTTTCATCCTTTGGGTGAATCTAAGTCATCGTCTGAGATCTAACCCAACACTTATTGACTCCGGATTTTCACGCTATATCTCTGTCACGGTTTAGCGATATATATCAGATGTTGACTCTTGACAACATTCCTGAACTATTTGATACATAGCATCATAATTTCTCGTCAGTTAATCTTAGGGTTTCGATGTCAAATCTCTGGCTCAGTTTATAAAAGTACTTTTGCATACATTATAATTGTATTCCCATAACCAGAGACTACCATAGTCTATGGAAGTATTCTCTTGGCCTGTACAAAAACTCTGTTAAGCTTTTATGTTACTGTGCTTTCTGTAGCAATGGAAATTTATTTTATGTATAATCTATTTATTTAATTTTCATTACAGTTCTTATTACACATAGTTTCGATCCCTATTTTTATTTGTTTTACTTCTTCAACAAATTTATTGTTCAGAAACTCGGTGGATTAAAATAATGGTGGGTCTCTCATGATTATGCGAGGGAACCCATCAGTCGTTCTATATTTCCCTCTTCCTCCACACTCAATATGTCCTCTAGGAGTTTGTTATCGAGCCCAAGCATTTCATCAACTCTCAACTCTTAATTAATTATTCCGATGAGATAAATCTAATACAATTTTTTATAAAAGACCCGAGATATTATTTTGTCTTGTTCTATCTCTATAATTTATTGTTGTTATCTCATTAATGTATCTGGAAAATTGTAGATCCAAATTCCATGCTCTTGCGTTCTGTCTACCGAGTATTATATATACATTAGCGTATGTGGAAAAATAATCTATTTCCATTCTTCTTTACCACAGCATGTAATTTTCATATATTAATTGAAATTATATATATGTATGTATAGTTATCCTATATCGTTTTTTTTTTTATTAAAATGTTATATCCGTAGGAAAATTGTGAACTTAAAAACTTTATCAACTCCTATAAAAAGGTAGGAAGAATTTCATTTTTTAGACTCCACAATAATAGCTTCTGCAAGTCGTTGAATTCTATGGTGATATAGAAGACTTATTTAAACAACAAGAATGTATCTGGTATAAAAATATCTATCGGTAACAAAAACCCATAAATAAGTAAGATAAGGTTATCAATTTTCCAAGGTATTTTTGTAGTTTCACTATGTTAGTTTGTGTTGATCTACAATTTATTCCTTCAAGTTTTAAATTTTATACCCTGCATTTTCTCACGATCTACTTTATAATTTCAATAATAAAGACATAGAATCCTTATTCTCCCACTCTTATGGAATTATTAAAGTATTCATTCTTCTTTCCATGCATGAAATATTCAAATAATTTCATGGTGGTATAGTACTATATATATATATATTAATTTATAGAGTCTTAGGATTTTGTATATTAATGTAAATTGCTTAAGTTTGTCTTTTTCATGAGTATAACTAAGATATATAATTTCTTGTTGAGGTATTTATGAGTCATAAAGTGATTATTTAATTTGTGTAACATATGTACATATATACAGATTCAATTCTGTAGCATATATATAATTTTGGTATCTGCATGCAATCATTAATCTCAACATGAATGATAAAACACATCTATACAAATTCAACCTTGTAGCATTCATATACATTCTAGCTATATGAAATCATTAATACCTGCATGAATAATAAAATGTATCTATATAGATTAAATTCCATATTTGATAGAAGTGAAAGGAGGTATAATAAATATACATATACAAAAAATAGTTTTTGTTGGGAAAACAAATGGAACATCCACTTTCCACACAATAGTAGATACAAAACAACCAAGATCACTTGTCGTGATCACCCCCTAGCCTTACCATGACTCCATAATGGAAAATTGAGGATCACTTCTTAGCCACTGTCTTTTTGTACATTTCAAAAAATCATTTGCCTAACACAACTTATGCTCACATGACAAATAGTCATCTCCACAGCATACTAATCAACGTCATGCCTCACATGTATGTTGTATATATTTCATTTGCCATTGCCTAGGAGTTTTTTCATCCATTTCCCTCCTTGATAAATTCGTAGCTTTACAAATCCCTGACTTTTAGAGGTTGCCAATGACAAAACTCAACTTCTGACACTTGTAAAAATCATCTCTGAGTTAACATAAACATGTTCCCCACTCATGGAGTCATAGTTAACTACTTTTAACCGGGTTGTTCCACTTGTTTTCTAGCATTTTTTTTTTTTAAATATATGTCTCATACATATGCCCAATCAAAGAGGAAATTTGGTAAGTCAAACTCTTCCTCAATAGTCACAAAAATAATAACTACATGCTTTCACAATTTCAAATCCAAATTTCCATAAATGGAAATTTATTTTCAAAACAACAACATTAAAATATATTATTTTCATATTTGAGGATGTCACACTCTCCCCCTCCCTCCCTCTCTATCTTGAATCTACCCCTCTACCCCCCCCTCTCTCTGTGTGTAATATCCCAAAATTTTATAATATTAAATTCTAAGTGAATTTTGAAATAAATTTTCGTTTTCGGAAAATTTGGATTTGGAAATTATTTGTCATTTATGGAAAATCCGAATTTGAAATTTTGATTGTTGTATTTAATTATTTGATGACTGTTGGGAAAATATTTGACTTGACCAATTGTCCTCATTTATTTGACACATGTGTAAGACAAACTTTTAGTGAATTAAGTGCTAGAAGACAAATGAAACAACTAGGTTAAAAAAAATGACCATGACTCCATGAGTGGGAAACACGTTTGAGTTACCTCAAGGTTGATTTTTACAAATGGAAGATGTGGAAATTGATCACTAGCAGCCCCTAAAAATCAAGTATTTGTAAATATGTGAATTTCCCCAAGGAGGGAAGGAAACACCTAGGCACAAGGATGCATATAAAAACAATATATGGAAAAGGCACGACGTTGCTTAGTATGTTGAGAAAAAAAATTGTTTGTTGTTATGAGCACTGTTAGTGTGAGGAATAGGATTTTCTTATCTGTGGATGGTGACTATAACTAAGGAGGATCATTCAGTTTGCCCTTATGGACTCATGGTCATGCTAGGGGGTGAACAAAGTAAGTGAACTTGGTTGTTTTGTTCTATGGTTGGATGGAACGTGGTTGTTCTATTTGTATTCCAACATGAGGCTTCAGATATGTATCTTGACTTGCATTCCTTGTCAATGTTATGTTTATGATCATTATTTGTTAGGAATATGATGGCTTATTATAGTTAAAGGATGTTGAATATATTGTTTATTTTAAATGTGATGGTGGTATATATATATATGTGTGTGTGCTCATACATAAAGAAGTAGGAGATTATTTATGTTCCTATTGACCAATAAATATGGTTGTACATATATATTTAACTATATATATATATATATATATATATATATATATATATATATATATATATATATATATAAAGAAATGGTAGAACTATTTGTTATGTTCCTATTCACTATTGGATTATATATGTATTGAATTGCCAAATAAATCTGTACATACAAAAATACCACAAAGAATAGATAGAATGAATAACAGTCTGAATACATTCTTTATTACCACAGAAATATAGTGATGAATTCAAAGTATCTTGCAAAAGAAACCATTGTAGTTAATCTATCATTGTTCAAATATTACAGTTGGAGTACCATAATCCAAACTCCACAACCTCTTATATTGTAAACAAATCTCTAAGAAAGCATACACAAAATCTGGATATAACTGAAGTTAATGTGTGCAAGGACATGGCACTCGAATACCTTTCGAGTAAGATGATTCCTTCAACTGATTTTGTCAACTTGCGCAACCTGCAAAGGAAGTAAAAGGGGGTTTAGTAAACTGTGCTAACATTTTAATTCTATGGAGATCAAACAATAAGAATAAGTAAAGGAAAATACTTAGCTTGAGTCTAGAGAAGAACCAAACCTCCTTTTGTCCTTGTGTGAAAATCTGTCCATGATCCAAGAGGAGTGGACCCAAAATCGACTGATGAGTACTCTCGCAAAACAGAAAAGGACCCCATCATTAATTTCACATATCCATGCATAGAACTTCATTTATAAAATAGAGAAAATGATAGTAAGCAATTATCATCAAAATAGACCATGCACACATTTATTTAACATGAAGCACTTATTGTACTAATTCTCCAACCCTGTGTATATTCACATTAGATCATTAAAATCTAAAGAGGCACATAAGATGCCACCTGTGTTTATTCACATTAGATCTGTAAAATCTAAAAGAGGCACATAAGATGTGACCTTTGTATGTCCACATATTCAAAAGAGGTTCATAAAATGCGACTTGTGTTTAATAACAATAGATCATTAAAATCTAAAACAACATTACAGATTGCTAATATTTGCACAAAGCGTAAATTACAAATTTCCCACATAGGGTTAATACTACTATTTATATACATAGAAGGTAAATACGAAACTTTCCCACAAAGTGTTAATATTTGCACAGAGCGTAAATTACGAATTTCCCACAGAGGGTTAATACCACTATTTATATACACAAAAGGTAAATATGAAACTTTCCCACAGAGTGTTAATATTTCCATACATTTTACACATAGCGTAAATTACAAATTTCCCACAGAGGNTATATATATATATATATATATATATATATATATATATATATATATACATAAGTGAAAATTACGAAGTGTCCTACGGAGTTTTGACAACAAACAAGTTGGGATAATAGCAATCAACATTGCAAGTATCAGGATCTTAGGACGAGTTCCAGAGCATAGGATTAGCAAGGTTATAACGGTGAAATGAGAAAGACCAACGTTTAACTTTTAAAACGATTTCGGGCCACGAAAGAACCGTAACGAGTATAGGATGGAAGAACAACAACCAACCGAGGGGAAAACACAATAACCCTCTAGTCCTGAAACCTTAAACACAGTGGAACCCTGGGAGGAAAACGCATACAGAGGCGCAACGGTAATACAATGTAAATCCTCAAACAAAGAAAGAAAAATGAGGAGTCTGTCCATGGAACCTCTCTTTTATTTCTACATTGCACAAAAAAAGAGATTTCATTCACAGTATACAGAGAACATAAGAAACACAATATTTTACTTACCTTGCGCATAGAAGAACCGAATGTACATTTCCTCCTTCCATCGTTCGCTAGGGCCGATCTTACCAAGTCATCGACCATATACAGAGCAGAGGAAAGTGTTAGTATACAATGCAGAGGCCGATTTCACATACATCACAAAGACAATTTTTCTTGTTACAGGACGAAAGGGGAAAATATAAAGAACAACTTGCTACCTCGAGGGCCTCTCTATAAGAGTAAACGCAGTGGGTATGCATCCTTACCTCTTCCATGTGAAGTTGAGGATATGGTGAGCCTGCATTGGGTGTGGTTTCCTAAGTGTCATCCTGGAAGGTACGGGACAGGCTCACCATTAATGAACCAGGACAAGAGTAAATGCCCACAGGACCCGACCTGTCATCCACCTTAAATGGTTTTGAGCCACTTAATTGTTGAGCTATGTTAATAATCGAACCCTAAAACGAAAGGACTATGTTAATAGTCGGGTAGGGATTACCAATGTTATGAATAGGTTTATATTTGTGGCGCTAGAACAAAACAATATGTTGTGCATAGATATATGTTCATTACACTATGTTAAATGATACATATATTGTTATGGATAGTGTTAGTGTTATGGTATACATATAATAGTCTATATGTTAAACGATACATATATTGTTATGGATAGTGTTAGTGTTATGGTATCCATAGGATAGTCTATATGGTAAACAATATATATATTGGTATGGTTAGTGTTAGTGTTATGGTATCCATATGATAGTCTATATGGTAAACGTTATATATCATTATGGATAGTCTATTTCATGGTATATAGTCTATAGTCTATTAGGCGTTGTATGATGGATAACATGTATTGATATAGACATGGTGGTTATTTTGAGGGCTATGACAGCCCTTGACATAATTTTATTCAATACAAATAAGTGTATCATTATAATCCAATAACGACAACAAATCTGTTATCCATACAACAAAGGAATAAATATATGTTTAATGGATTATCACTGTGTCACAATCAATGTTGGAGATTCAAGGAACTTTAACGTCCCCTAACATTTTCTTTTTTTATTTTGGAAATTTGGGATAAATTACACTCTCTCACTCACTCAATCTCTATCTCCCCCTCTCTCCCTCCCTACCTCTATACTACCCTCTCTCTATGATCTCTCTCTCTCTCTCACATGTTTACCTATCTATGTCTCACTATATAATTCACTTTCTATCTCCCCCTCCCTTCTTCTCTCCCCCATCTACCCCTCTCTACCTCTCTCCCACTTTCCCTCTATCTCTCCCCCAGTCTCCATCCCCCCTCTCACCCTCCCTCTCTTTATCTCGAATCTCTCCCTTGTTAGAAAAACAGGACCGTGGAGCAATAAAACAAATGCAGAAACAAAACATAGAAGATACACAATACAATAGACACAGATTTATGTGGTTCACCCAGTGTGGGCTACGTCCACCAGAGAAATTGTCAGGTCCTTCCTTTATCATTATCCAGCATATCAAGGGATACAACCTACAACAAACCCGTTGTAACTTCCTCTTCTTTCTCTCACAGTCTCCTATCTCAGAATACCAATATTCGCCATCATGCATAGCCGCAATACATTTCCCTCATAAAAGAGGGTTGCCTTCTAGGGCAAAAAACCCTAACATAATTTCTACCGTTAGATCTGCGACCTTATAATGAACGGTCCAGATTTCCAATGAAATTACAATATACTTTTACAAGGCATTTTTTCCTTCAGGGGTCCGCTTGCCTCCAGACCCCCCAGCCGGGGGGATAG
>ML795452.1:301120-326919 GCA_009831015.1 Picea engelmannii
AGGGGATAGAGAGAGAGAGAGGTAGGAGGAAGAGAGAGATGGGTGGTTGAGAGAGAGAGAGATAGGGACAATGGGGGAGAGAGTGAGTGAGAGAAAGAGAGAGGGAGAGAGCTAGAGAGAGTGAGGGTGAGACAACAATAAATGTAGGAGAGAGAGAGGGAGGGTGGGAAGGGGAGAGAGAGGGAGAGAAGGTGAGAGAGGAGGAAAGAGAGTGAGAGGTGCAAAGAGAGAGAGGGATGGGGTATAGAGAGAGGGGGAGGGAGGGAGGGAGGGAGGCAGACATAGGTAAAGAGAGAGAGGGGGGGGGTAAGGGATTGAGAGAGAGTGAGTACGCATTCCCTTGTTTCATTTTATTCCGCTCATAAATGTAGATCACCTGGGTACCCTCCTCTAAATGAGAGGAAGTTCTCGGTGGGTTTCCCTAGGCTCTATTCCAAGTTGAAAAACAGGATTCTACAACAATATGGAATTCACACCTTTGTTCTTTTTACAATTTCTCCAGACTTGGAATTTTTGGAAAAACTAGCTATCTCTCAAACTAGCAATTCTGGAAAAACTTCATTAAAAAAATGTTGCATGGATTGATGAGTAGATAAAATGTGAAGTAAATAAAAATTTCTAGTTTCATGATCTAGGGTCCCTTTTCCTCTGAAAATCCAAAAAATACCCAAAAAGTGGTTTGGAATAATGAATTTTGGCGTGATTTAGGATCATCATTCCAAACCCCTTGGAGTATGGAAAAAATTCCATTGGTTATTTTCTACATTCCTTACACCTTGTAAAATTTTCATCAAAGTGAGAGGCTTTATTGATGAGTACTACTTTAATCTTTAAAAAGTCACTAATTTGCAAATTTTGGATAATTGAGCAATGACCCTTACTGGAAACTATGTAGTTGTCCTTGTACAAACATGCCCAAAAAATTTCATCTCAATATGGGTTATTATGCTCATGTTACAGCCAAAATATTATTTTGGCTCTAGAATTTGTTTTTTTTAAACATACGATATCTTCTACATAAGTGGCATCTGTTGACATGGTTATTGATTTGGCACATCGAATCCACTTGGCACCCTGAGGGGATGCCATGTCACCCCTCCAACCACCCTAGACTTGCATGATCATCCTCCATCCTCCACCTCTCTCTTTTTTCCTTACCTTTCCTTACCCCTTATTCCTTCTAAATTACTTTTCTTTTTATTTAATTAATAATATGAGTGGAGGGCCCCACTTGTACCCGACTACCCACCTAACATTTTTTTTACCGCATATGGGATAAGGGTCCCGCCTCCTTTGTTATCCATCCACCTAACACTCGTTCATTGGTTGTGATGATATGTGGGTCCCATCTTTCACATTTACCCTTCAACGCACAACATGCATGCTTCCCTGATTCGATGAAGGAGATCGGGGGATGATCAACATTCTAGATGGATATTGGGGCTTTCAGTGGGTGGAACATTAACATCACCAAAAGGTTCAATACCACAATACCACCCTATGCCTTTGTGTTGGACCCTTGTTGTTCTTAGGCCCTTTTTCATTTTGGAAAAACCGCCTTTTGAAATACCCGATACCACTTATGGTATTTGGTCCGACACCTAGTCTTTCAGGGTCCCTACATCACCACTGAGACCCGCCATTGTGGAGCTTCCACCGTGGCCCACCACATTGGACCTGCCACCATGGTAGTCTATGTCACCACCACCATGTCACCCGACATGTAAGCTCCACATCATCATTGACATTATTGTACGAAAAAATTCCAATTTTTCCAAAATTCTAAAAAATGTGCATTTTCAAGAAATGTTCTTCTACCACCCAAACAACCTCCTTCTTGGCCTCTACTAAAATAATTATAGTTTGGCCTGTGTGTCGGCCCATATGGCCCAAGCATTGCAATCGACACTCTAATACCAATATGTGACGTACCCATTGCTCGAGTACCTCAAAATTTCATGTTATTGATAGATTTGAAAGTTTTTGATACCAACTAATAAATCAAGAAGTATGATGGAAGCACATGCAACGATCAAGAAACATATTAAACTATTATAGGATCATGCATTATTCATGTCTATGCTAAATATTCAAATCTCATGCAATATACAACCTTAAGTAATAACTATCACACCGGAAATACATATATAAAATATAGAAACAAAGAGAAAAAATAACACTTCATGAAAGTTTGACATCGGTTGGATGCAGACATTGCACATTCTACCCAACCTTAGGCTCTGTTGCACATCCATTGTCTACAACAAGTCACCCTTAATCCTAGGCTATGAATCCATAAGGACGGGTGTCTAGGATGACTCTAAAACACACCTTTCAACTATCAAGCTCTCACAATTTACCCAACCACACAACAAATCCTAGTTTTCCATCTCTCTTTCCCCCTCGACCTGCACAGCCCAATGAAATAAACTCCCTTCTTTAAAATGCAGTCTCTCAAGTTGTTCCACTTCTTTGTAGGGCTCTAGTGCTATTGGTCAGGAAATGTCAATGCTAGAAACTCCAAGGGTTCTCAATTGTGGACAATCCTTTCACAACTTTCATCATTCTAACGCTCACATACATTAATTTATTGCTCGAATAAATAGTAGATACCCACAACCAATTAGCAAGGCTCTCTACCACCAACAATTTGTTTCCATCCCCAAAACCAAGAACACTGGTGAGTAAGAATGAATGAGAAATGAATGGAGAATGAGTAAGTAAACCCCCAACAACCAAAACCATGAATTATATAATTACATGAATTATTAAAATTATTAAAATTCAATGTACTACATTGTTAGGCTCTACATTATTAATCTAGAAACTCAAAACTTGGATATTACACATGAACATGTTGGGAACATTTTGTTAGTTATTTTCTAAGACATGAAAGGAAACTACACACTTGTACTCAGTGGCATAATTGAATATATAATTTAAAACTTAAGAAATAACAGTTTACTACTTATGTGAAAATATATTAATTTGATTTAAAAAAATATAAATAATAGTTTATATATATATATATATATATATATATATATATATATATATATAATTTTCTTTTAAAAAACTTTATTTCTGAGCCTGCTGTGTAGGATCGTACACACTAATTTGCAGGGTTGTTTAATCCTCTTCCCCTGCTGTGAAGATAATCCACACTAATTTGCAGGGTTGTTTAATCCTCTTCGCCTGCTTTGCAGATCATCCACTGAGATCATGGGAAAGTCATGTCTTGCAGAAAGATTGTCCATAGAGATTTCGAATCATATCATATATTTTTTATGAGAGTGAATCTGAATCGAGTGAATCTGAATCATATCTTACTTTCTCTAATCGAAGTGACACTATGACGTCTCACTGTTTTAACTCACAATCTTCCCATCCGATTTCGATAGCATAACAAACTTCTATGCTTACATCTTGTTATCGATCATTTCACATTATTATTGTCGGATCCTTCAGATGAGATAACATAAAAAAAAACACATGATTTCTTACAACAAAAATATATTTCTTATTTCAAAATTCCTTTTTTTAAAAAGAAGTTTCTAGTATGCTTTCCTGCTTTCCATTTTTTCAAATTAGAATAACAGTCATTTGTTGTTTTTAATTTTCCATTATGCTTTTCATTTTTTCAAATTAGAATAACAAGCATGATAAGAATAACCAGCATGATAGATGCTTGTTATTGAAATTAGGAAAACAAGCATATATCCTTTTTTATTCCAAGCATGATTTTTTACCATGAGATCCTCTCCATCTTATCATATCCTATCATAAATCTGATAAATCTACTTTATCACCATTATCTCCCAAGACCATAAAAAACCAGATATATAACAAATTTACAAAAATAAAATGATAATTTATACTATAATATATTTACAATTAAAGTAGTTAAATTATAGAATGTTTTAATTTCTTTTATGAATCAGATAAAACATAAATCTAATTATTCAAAGCAGGACTAGCTGCAGCTATTGCCCCTGTGTATGTATGTAGATATCCACTTAAGGTTGAGCTGTGTAGTAATCCTTGCTACATTAAAATGAATTTGCGGAGTTAAACCTTTACTTAAAAATATAATTACAAACCATATATGAAAAGGGCATGCAATATGATGACATTAATGGCGATATATCTACGAGAACTACTATTAAGTAAGAATAAAGCATAATGGCCATGTAGCCACCAACAGTAGGTTAGGTGAGCCATAGGCCATAGTAAATACATTCATACGCTCATGCCCTAGAAATAACAGATACCGAAAAGTAGTTGTAAAAGTATATATTTACATAAACAGAGAAATCCCGAGTGATCTCCCATGTTATTCAATTTGTTCACCATATACGTAATCGAATCGCCCCAAATTCTTTATATCGGGAAGCTGCAAACTTATAGAATAAATACTCGCCATTAATTAGAGAACCTGCAATCTTCGGCTGTCACAACTTACTACTCATAATATGATAATCTCTTCTGCCATCCCCGATATATGTTGAATCGGGCATGGCAGCGTAATACTTTCTAAGGCATTAGAGTGGGAGGGTCTGCGCAGATTCTGAGATGGCACTGGCCGCTCGGGTTGAAGCAAAGGTGAACCCTGGGACTTGGTTGCCTACTGCAATCCATTCATTCATTATAAAGGCAACCCAGGGACACAAAATTTAGAAAATAATAGGAAAGTTGCATTGATAGGATGAGCAGATCAGAGAATGTATGACGTATTGTGGATGACGTTTGTGGAGACGTATTTTAGAACCACGTGGCATCTACCAGCAGATCATTTGTCGTTTGTAAACGAATGGTAGGTAGTCCTCCACGTACACCAATCCAATTAAGTGAAAGTGTTTATTCTCTAGATAAAGGAATCTTGACATTGATTAATTTTAATTTTCCACTTTTCCACTCTACTGCCACTTTTCCTCCAGGCCGCAATTTCTAGACATATCCTTGGCCTTTTAAGTTAGTGGAAGGGCCATTCTTCTTTTAAAAAGTTATTAAAAAGATTACACTATAAATTTAATTATCACAAAAGCTTTAGTGGCCCATTATTTAACTATTGATGAGGTCACTTGCCAACTTCGTCTTTATGACGTCAGATTCCAAAGTCACGAGTAAAGTGTGTAATTATTTTGACAAATGTAAGATCTTAATTATAAATAAAGTAAATATAGGTATATATATAAGTGAAAAATTGGGTGGGTTATACATTAAATTTAATTATCCATAAGTTTTAGTGACACATTTTTAACTAATGACCACATAGGTTTAGCTAATGACGAGACGAGCTGCCATCTTCGTCTTTATGTCGTGAGCTTCCAAGGTCTTGAGTAAAAATAATGAGTAATTATTAAAATGGTTCTACATGTTGGTAGTTTTTCTATAGTTTTTTGCGTTCCAAACTTTTGGGGTTGTTTTGAGACCCAAACAATGTGTTTTGTCCATTTAGGGGCTAAGGGTTTCCATGGCATTCCTTGGCCTACCAAAAGTTGTAGTTCTTAGTTAGTTCTTTCCAATGAGTTATTGTGCACCCAAAACGAAGATTGCATGCAAAAATTGTGTCCCTGTGAAGTTGATGCATCAACTAGCCACCTCGAGGGACATAAATCATTTTGACACTTCATCTCCTAGGGTTATGTTTTTTGATGTTTAGGGTTTTTTCCACTTTGGATTTATGCTTATGATAAAAGACCAATTTTTACCTCTTTGTAATCAACTTCTTGCGAATGAGCATCGCTGACACGTCTCTTCAGTGATAAACTACCACCATTCTAGCTAGTTTGTGTGCTTTGCATTTACAATATTGTGTAGTGTATTCATTAATGGAATCTAAGTTTAACTGTATTACTATGTTTCTTGTACTATCTCTATGTGTTTCCTTGTTATATTTCTGCCTTTAAGTCTAAAGAAGGTCTCTTCTAGTGGTTGGTCATGTCTTTCGGCTTGACTAATGCCCTGACCACATTCATGCAGATGATGGATGATATATTGCGGCCATTCACAAACTCCCTTGTGGTCATATATCTAGGTGACAGGTGAGTGAAAGCTAATGATGGTCTTTCATGACACATCATTGGAGAAGCAAACCTGAAAAAACAAACAAACTATATGTTAACTTATATATATATATATATATATATTTGAAATATGCATATCTGACTCGATCTATGTATATAGATTCGTCAACAACTGAATTGTTTATCCTATAGAAAAATAATGTCAAATACAAATATATAGAGGGGTATTCACAAAATTTGCATACTGAACCACTAGGTTTGTCATCCCGAACCTAAATCCAAGCCAACCAAGTGAGCATACACCTTGTCAATCCCACACAAAAAAATTGAATTCAGAGTGCACATGGGCTCTAAGAGTGCACATGAGCTTTAAGAGCCTACACACGCTCTAAGAGCATGCACACGCTCTATGAGCACACACGCACTCTAGGAACGCCCACACACTCTAGGAATGTGCACACGCTCTAGGAACATGCACACACTTCTAGAAACCATTTCCTTCTCTATATTTGTCCTCCCTCTCCTACATCTACCCACCCCCTCTCTATCTCACTCTCGCTCTCCCTCTCTACCCCCCCTATCTATCCCCTTCTCTCTCCATCACACTCATATACATGGTAGGACTTATACATGGTAAGACTTAGACATCATAAGACATGGAAAGAACTAGATATAGAACTTAACTTGAGATGCCTCAGAATCTCACACCCACTCCCTCTCTATCCCCCCCAATTCCAATCTCCCTCTTTCTCTCTCTTTCTCTCCCTCCGACCCTTTGTCCCTCACTCCCCTCTCTCTTCCACCTCTCTTGCACCCTTTATATCTCACCTCATTGTCAGTCCCAGACTCACTCTCTTTGCCCCTCTTTCTCTCTCTATTCCCCCTCTCTATCTCCCTCTGTATCACCCCTTCCTCTCATTCTTTGTCTACGCCCCTTCTATGTATCCCTCTCTGCTTCCCTTCCTCTCACTATCCCTCTCTATACCCCCCTCTCTTTCTCTTTCCCCTCCCTCTTAGATTATGTCTCTACCCCTCTTGTTTGTCTTGCTCTCAGCTATCTCTCACTCTCATTCTCTCTCTCTCTTCACCCCTGATCCCTCTCTCTCTCTTCCCCCCCCGTCCCACTATCTCTCATAAATCTACCCCTCTCTCCTACATTTCCCTCTCTCTCTCCCTCTCACACTCTCACACACTCTCTCTATTTCCTTACTATGACTTGCTCTCTCTCCCTCCCACACACACTTTCTTCACCCCACATATGTATTCCTCTCTCTCTCTCTCTCTCCAACCCCCCTCTCTTTCTTGCTCTCACCACCCCCCTCCCCACTCTCACACTCACACATTCTCTCTCTTCCCCGTCCTCCTTCTATCTCTCCCCCCCCTACTATATACCCTCTCTTTATGTCCTACATTTTCCACCTCTTTTTGTCTCTCGTTTTTGTTAGTCTCACTCTCACTATATCCCCCTCCCTCTCTCTCCTCTACTCTCCCCCCATTTCTCTCTTTATATCGCTCTACCCTCCCTTCCCTTTATCTCCCCCTTTACTCTCACAATTAGTCTCACTCTCTCTCTACCCCCTCCACCCTCTCTCTCAATATCCCCCTCCCTCCCACTATATCTCCTCTCTCTCTCATACATATAACTCTCCACACTTTATCTCACCACCCTTTCTCTCATTCTCTCTCTACTCACTCTAATTTTCTCCTTTTCCCTTCCTCTCACACACTCAAACATTGTTTTTCTATCCCCCCTCTCTTTCTTACTCTTCCCCCACTCTCACACTCACACATTCTTTATCTACCCCCTTCCTCCTTCTATCTCTCCCCTTCCCTCCCACTATCTCTCCTCTCTTTCTCTCCTACATCTACTACCTATTCATCTCTCTCATTATTGTTAGTCTCACTCTCACCATATCCCCCTCCCTCTCTCTCCTCTACTCTCCCTATTTCTCGATTTATATTTATCTATCCCCATTTCCCTATATCTCTCCCCTTCCTCTCCCCTTCCTCTCACAATCAGTCTCACTCTCTCTCCATGCCCTCCTCCCTCCCTCTCTCTCTCCCCCTCCCTCCCATTATATCTCTTCTCTCTCTCTCTCTCTCTCATACATATACCCATCCCTACTATCTCTCCCCATTTCCTCTCACTCTCTCTCTACATTCTCTCTTTCTCTCCCTCTCCCTCCCTCTCACACACTGAAACCCTCCTTCCACCCCCCCTCTCTTTCTTGTTCTTCTCCTCCTGTCGTAATCTAGTGAAAAGTAGGGACAAATACCCATATATCATTACATAGACATCATAGAGATACATGCACACACATAATAATAGATAAATACATGCACAAGTAATGAGAGTTGAAAGAAAAGTCCTTCATTATATGATATAATAGTAAAACACAATTGTATACAACCTCTCACATGAAGTTATTTCAGCCTTCATGTGCTTTTCTATTTATACCTCTTTCAGGCAGTTGTAACTACTTAATTGTTTGTCTCATTTGGTTAATAGATACTCTGACCGAACTCTACGTCTAACTACATCAGTCGACCAAATAGTTTTTAGTCGACTAGCCCCAAAAACACCTCGCCCCACCTCAATTCCTTGCTCGTCGCAAGCAAGTAGGGGTTATACAACACTATTTTTTTATACTCTGATTACAAAATTACAAGATTGAGAGAGAGAGAGAGAGAGAGAGAGAGAGAGAGAGAGAGAGAGAGATGAAAGAAGAGGAGAAAAAATATTCATATGGTGGACTGACTTAAAGTACTATTTCCAACTGCTCTATTGTGCTTGGACTTCCCTTGATGATTTCATCAACTTCCTTTCTCTTTTCAATTTTTGTACTAACTTTGAATGTGGTCTGAATAATTCTAGGGGATGACTAATTTGTTTGTTGGATGAAGTCACACCATGTGCTAATCACCTATTGTGATTCCATATTTAGTATTTTTGACTGGGAAATCAAGTCGACTTTCTCTTCTATACTTGATGTCTGGAATGTACCAATCTCTTGGTCAATTTTTTGTTATGTGTCCTGCGTTTTATATATGAGCTGGATGAGATGACTAGGTGCTTGGTCAGTTTCCAACTGCACTCTTTGTCCCTCCTTCCATTCTTTTTCTTCCTGTGATAGTTGCAACTCTATTGCTTTTTCTTTTTCTAGCTGTGTGGTGAGGGATTCTTTTATTTTTCTATTTGTGGTCGAGTTTATTTCTCTTTCTATATTGTCGACTGTAGGATTTTGTATCTGACATTTTTTAAATGCATCTACAAAATGGGTCATCCATTCATTTACCAAAAAATTCAGTGTGCTAGCTACTTTGGTCAATTTATCCATTTTCTGCTTGAAGCCTTTAAGAGTATTTAGTTCTATTTCTAAGGTTGTTTACATCTTCTCCTGATCTATTCGAATTTCCTTGGTTGCTAAATTATGTTGTTGTTCTACCTCTTTTTCTTTTTGTAGATTCACTACTTGTTGTTGGTAGTTTGTACTGATGTTGATCATTCTATGAATTATCTCTTTAAATCCTTCTAAGGGGTTTTGTTCTTCTGGTATCTATTTAATCCCCTCATGCAACTCGACTGCTTCTCTACATCCCTCCAAGATGTACTTTTTCTTGTGTTTTAGTTTCTCAACCCGACTTCCTTCTTTGAGCACCTTCTTCCATATCGTTGTTGATTCTTTTGATATAGATCCATAAAATTTGAATAAGTGTTTATCAGAAATAGTGTTCAGGTCAAATGAAGCCTCGATTATGGAATATGAAGGAGTAGTTGTTTTAGTCATTCTGATAGTAATCATGGGTGAATTCTTTTTCTTTCTTTTATCTGCATATTTTGGATGGTTGGCCATATTTGGTTATCGTCTGTTGTGTCGTTGAAATGCTCTATTCACTTGTTTGTTCTTTTTCTTCCACCTGTTGCTGATTGTTTTGCACCTTCATATCCCCTGTGTCCTGGAGATCTGGCCCTTTTGTGTTATTATGCTCCTAATATGTAGGATTTACCTTAGGTAAAGGCCTCTCAGTCTGCATATTTTCTAAGGTTTTTGTTTGTATTCCTAGAATGTCACTTCCTGGTTCTAATTCCTTATTATTTTGGTGAGCATCCACTTGTTGTGTTTTTGTTGCCCACAAGATGTCTCTATATTGATCCAATGCCTCAAACAAATGAACCTCCTTCTTATGTGTCTGGTTGGTCGGCTTGCCGACTTTTATTGATTCAATTGGATGTTGGTGTGATGTTTGTTCTCTATATAAATGATGATATATCAACTTAGTGTATATTTCCTTGACCAACTCATGTTGCTCTATGTTCAAGGTATCTATCTCGACATCATTCATCATGACTAGTTGACATGCCTCTGTTTCTTCCAACGACTCAGTGATTATGAGATGCCTCTTCTTTTTCTTTGCTAGAAGTTCTTCTATGATGGGTAATGATTCTATTGGAGGTGATTCTCGGGTTAATTGAATTGCTTCATCGAGTGACCTTTTCTTTTTTGGTGTTTCTTTTCGCCTCATCTCCCATTGTGTTGTGTTTATTGTGACCTTGGTCGAGATGACATAAGAAGTTGTTCTTTCTAAGTTTTTTTTGTCTTTTTTAACCTCTTGTTTCGATTTACCTGAGTGTGCTCTTGATGTTATTGACATACTTCTTTTGTTGCTTAGATTTCTATAAATCCTCCTTCATTTCTGGTCTGACCGAGGAATTGTTTATTTTTTCATGACAGTCGTGTCTTGTCGAGTTTGTTGTAACTTCTTAACAATATTAGTGGTAATAATTGTAATTTTATTTTGGATGATGGGGTCATTGAAGTCAATGCCCTCATTTTATTGGAATGTTTATCTCCAAATATCCTCTGTGTTGATCTCTAGTTCTTCTTCCTTGAGATCCTTCTTCGCTTTTTTCTTTTTGTTTGGTTTCATTTTTTTTTTACCTAGGGATAGGTTTGCAAGTACAACTGTCAAAGCTTGTAAATCTTCGACAAAAGGAATTGTATAGAGAGTTGCTTATATTTCTTATTCTTTCTCCACATCAATTAGTGGTAATACTATAGGTATCCATATCTGTTGTGCTTCAAGGGGGATTTCTAAGTTTTGGTTGATTCGTCTTTCCAACTATGTGAAAAATTCTTCCATTGTCGGTTGGTAGTGTAGTTCTTTTGGCTCTGGTGCCAACACGATTCCACACCACAAATTTGTGTAGTCACGATCGAGTTGAATATGATAGGGTGTTGGAAGTGCTTGACAGAGTAATTTTTCGACCCACCATTTGTGTGTACTATCTTTCAAACCTACGACTCATACTTGAAATATATCTTGTGGTGGAAGTGAGTTTGAGGTACCTTTTTTATTAGATGAGAATTCTTTGTACTTCTCCATTTTCAGGACATTCTTAGTTGTAAATCTTGGTTCTCTGATAGGACTATATTGTTCCATTGCTAGCCAGATTATTATTGAAGGAAATGTGATAGCCTTGCCCAAATCTTGAACTTCTTTGCAGTTGGTTTGAGCATGTCACCTAGGTGTTCTTCCTAATTGAATATTTCTGCATTCTGATACACTTGTGCTATTTCTTCAACCATTGCCATTTTTACACCTGATGCTCGACTTGCTAGTGTGAAGCACAAGTATATTATTATTGCAGTCCAGGGGGTTCTTATGTCAGTAATTTTATTCATGAGAAACCCATTCGTGTTTTTGGTTATCACCGACCTCATCAAAAATTGCATACAGTCATTGGTATTGGTCGACTTCAGTACCTTGGCCCCTGTCCTTAGAATGCCCGTGATTAAATATATGAGTCTGTCGAGTATATATTTGTTGATATAGTGATAGGTATCCTTGATGATATTGACTAACAACTAATTCTGTTTCTTCTTCCTTCCATCGTCCCATTTCAACAACTTGTAGACCGCCAAGGATGTGTCTAGTCTACTCTTTTTCCAGGAATTCGGTTTATTTTTTCTAGCTGATTTCCTACATTTCCCATTCTATGAAGTTTTTCCAGTCTTTTCTCCAGTCTTCTTCCATATTCGACTTCTGGATATTTTGCATCTGGATTTGCAGCGGTGTCACAATCACTCTGTCAAAAGCTTGTCTTGGTCTTGAAACTTTGGTTGTGTTGTAGGCTTGACCTCTCATCCTTGGAATTTGTGGATCCTGATCATTGGTTTCAAGCAAGTATTTTGAATTTCTAGGTTCACTCGATTGTGTGATCTTCTCTATACTTAAATGTGGAGGCGAAAAAAAAATGAGGCAAAGTCATAGGATTCTTCGAGATTTATAGCCGATAGTGAGAGTGTTGGGTTCAATGTGTCCTGTTTTTCTTGTATTTCATGCTCTTCCGCTATAACTATTGGTGGTATGAGTGGGTCGAGTGACTGGAAGTTTATCATTGCTCATTTGGAATTTGTTTATGTCTCATTGGTCATTAATTACAAGATCTTGTGGTTGATTGTCACATGTATCGGTGTAATTGTCGGTTATGTGAATGGCTACACAACGATCATTTTTGTGTGGTTGGTCATTAATTATGTCGTTGGACCTTACCTATCCAAAATTAGCTGCACTTTCTCTGTCGACGTTGATGTTTCCTTGGTCGATGGTCTCCTGGGATCGAGCGATGAGGTCTTCTCTATTTATACATGGTCGATAAGTGGGCCAATCGACTAGTATTTTTAAGTCATCTTTATTATTGGAATGACTTAGTCGATGTAGTTGATGGCTTGCTTTCTCATTCATTTTTCTAGGTTTAACTATGTCTGAATGATTTCTTCATTTTCCATTCCAATTTGATTCATGCTCTCTTAGTCTATTCTCACTTGATCTATGCTCTCTTGATCTGTGCTCACTTTCTCTCGGGATGATCCTCTCGCTTGATTCTCTTCTCATAAGTATTTTTCATAAGTCGGTTGATGGGGTGGAATGTTGGGAATGTCTTATGTTGCTTTGTCTCGTGATCGACCATGTGATTCTTTCTCTCTCCATTCTATTTTATTGTTGCTTTTATTTAGTGTTATGGTTATACTTTAAATACTTTACCTTTTCGGTTTCCTATACTTGATTTTTTCTAACTGTTTTTTGTTTATTAGATTTAGGCATGGTTTATTTATCATAAGTATGATTAGTCGATTTAGTCGGTTCCTGTTGGAAATTCCCTATTATTTTTCCAACAAGGTTCTTTTCTTTTACACTTGATACTTCTTTAGACGTGAACCATTAATTAATTTCTTAAATGGTTTCCCCAATAATGTTTTGAGTTGGACCTCTCAAGTTGGTCGAATATATTCTACAACATAAGGCCCAAGCTCTATTGTCTATACTTTTTTGGGTTTTCCTTTTATGCGACTGTCATAAAGTAACACTAAATACTCGTCTTTTATGTGTTTATTTATTTATGTGTCAATAGTGCCACGTATTTTTTTGTTTATTCTGAAACTCTTGGTTATGTATTCCTATTAATATTTATTCTTCCAACTTTTTAATTGATACATTCGGTCGTTCAAACTTTTTCTTTCATCAAATTTGTCTAGAACTGCAACCCTGTGAGAATTGGTCCAAAATTGTAAAGGGATAACAACTTCTTCTCTGTAGATGATCTTGAACAAAGTATTCACAGTCGATCATTTGTATGGTGATTTATATTCCCAGAGGATTGCAGGAATCTTTTCATCCCATTCATCTTTATTTATCCCGCAAATCTTTGTGAGTCCTTTGTGTAACGTTTTGTTAAATGATTCGATTGCCCCATTTTCTTGTGGGTGATAAGATGTCGTTTTCCTATGGTCGATCAATTTTTTTCCAGCAGGACTTTAATTATTTCATTAATGAACTGAGTTCCTTAGTCACTTATTAGTGCAAAGGAAATCCAAACCCTGTGATTATGTTCTCGTACATGAATTTTGTTGCTACCTCTTTAATACAAGACTTGAATAGCTCAGCTTCTACCCACTTGGTCACATATTTGATTGCAGTAATGATCTACTTGGAATCACTTCTTCTTTCCCTTTGTGTAAATGGCCTGAAAAAGTTGATAGCCTAGACTTAGAATGCTCAGTTGGGGTTTATTGAACTTAGTGGCATTTCATTTTTCCACAGAGGTTGTCCAAGCCTATGACAACTATCACATTTTCTTACTTGGTCTCGATAGTATTTTTTGCAAAATTCAGCCACCATAGGCCTACTTGTAGTACCATTCTGGTTGTCTTGTTGACCTAAAAATGACCCTCGGCTACTCTTGCATGGATTTCATTGATTATATCCTCCCTTTCGTGTTCTAGCACACATATTCTTAAAATATCATCCATTCCCATTTTGTATAAATATTCTTTAATGATTGTGATAGGTGCAACTTTTAGGGATATAAATTTCTTTTTGTTTGTTGGGAGGTCCTTTGGGGAATTTCCTTCTTCTAGGAAATTGGAAATATATTCTAAATATTTAGGGGCATCTTCCACTTGAAATGTGCATCGAGAAGATCATCATCGATGCCTATTGGTTCTTCTGCAGTTTGTAGTTATGATAGGTGGTCAGTTTAGACATTATTTTTTCAAGGTTTTATGATTATGTTGAATTCAAATTCTTGAAATAAGAGTAACCAACGTCAAATATTTCCTTGATGGGAGGGTTTATTGCCCAAGTATTTGAGTGCTTGATGTCTGTAAAAAATATGAAGGGATTTTTAAGTAAGTAATGACAAAACTTTTGTAGAGAAAATATCAATGATAGGGCTTCCCTTTCCGTAGTCAAATAATTTATTTTTTCCTTATTCAATTTTCTACTTGCATACACATTTGGATGATCCATTGTGTCATTGTATGGTTGTGCTAATACCAACCCAAAAAATACATTGGATGCATCGACGTGGACACAAAATTTTCTCGACCAGTCCGGAAATTTTATAATGGGTGCTTCAATGAACTTCTTCTTTAAGAATTCGAAGGATTCTTTCCAGTCTTGGCTCCATTTAAATTCAACATCTTTTTGTAAGAGATCATCAATTGGGAAGGTGATTTCCAAGTAGTGGCATATGAACTTCCTTTAATATCCAATGTGTCCCAGTAAATTTTAGATTTGTTTTTTATTCACATACGGTTTTAGATCAAGGATAATTTTAATATTTGTCATGTCAACCTTTACCCCATCTTGACATACCACGTGTCCTATAAGGATTGGAATAGGTGTGGAAAATATATATTTCCTAATATCTAATGATAGATGAATCTGCTTGTAGTGTTCTAGTATAAGTCAAATACATTGTATATGATTTTTGAATAGGCTATATATTGTCCAGTCATCGAAGTATGTTTCCATGGTTTTATAGATATACTGTTGAAATGCTTTGATCATTATTCTCAAAAAAAATGTTGGCACATTCTTCATTCCAAATGGAATTACTCTGTAGGAGAAATATCCAATTTATGACATAAATGTTGTTTTTGCCTGATTTTATTTTTCTATTGGCACCTGATTATATCCTGAGAACCCGTCTGTGAATGAATAACATTCGTGATCAACGACTTCATTGATGATTTCATTAGCAAAGGGGGTGGGGAATGGATCTGTCACATTCTATTTGTTGAGTCCATGTAAATTGTAACAAATTCTTAATTTTTTGGGATCATGTTTCTCTGGTTGCACCACCATGGGTAAATAGGTAAATAATACATGCTTGTAGCTTTCCTTCGATCTCTTTTTGAAATATCAGTTTATATTTAGGCGCTAACTTGTATGGTCATTTTTTGATTGGTTTTTTTGCTAGAATAAGTTCAATATTCATTTCACCAATTTCCTCTACAAGTCCTTTCAAGTCCTTGTATTCTCGTGCAAAAACATCTTGATATTGTTTTAGTATTTTGACTATGTCAACTTTGTTCTTGTCGGACCAATACTCACATATTCATACCATTTTTGGTCGATCATCAATTGATATGTCGAATTTGTTTGTTTTGATTTTTGCATCCATCCATTCTGGTGGTTTTTCTTCATCGAGGTGGAATTCTCCTCCAATTTTTGTAAATATCTTTGGGAAGTCAAGTTGTTGCTGGTCTTCTTTTTGTTTCGTGGCTATATTTAATACCGACTTCACATGATCCTACAATGTTGGGTGGTATTTTTTCCATTGGAAGCTTTATCCTAGCCATTTTATGTTTTCCATGTCGATCCTCCATGTAGTCGAGATTTCTTTGTCTTCTACCAACACAAAATTTCAAGTCAATGTCGATCCTCCATCAACCAACATCTTTTATTTTTCTTCATGTACAAGCGGTGAAGGATTTTCTAGAAATATTTTTATTTTTTTTGCTACATCTCTTAAGTGTTCTTCTTATAGATTAATTTAAGTCTTGCACATGGAACATATGGGGCCATACCCTTTCATCTTTATATCCCATTTTTTTCCACTCGCTCTCACAACGTTGAATATATTCTACTGGGTCATATCCAATTCCGAAGGTGGGAATATCCCCAACTTCGGATAATTTCTTGTCTTCGAATCGTTCAACAAATTACGTTGACACAATCATCCATGTTTGTAATATGGGGGAATGTGTTTCCCACCATATTGAAACTTGGCCTATAAAGGTTTCCATGAGGCTCTATGTCCTCCCTTGATCTCCTATGGATTTTTCCACCTCTTTGACATGGGTCGAAGGGGCATATTGTTCATTGTATCGTAAGGGTTTTCTTATTTGAATTTCGGTTGGTATAAGAGTGTGGGTTTGTCGAGTTACTTTTTCACATACATTTGGTACATCCTAGATTAAGTAGCATGTTTTAAGATGTTTCCTTGGAATACTTTCAATAGAACAACAATATTTCATATGTGCTTCGTAATTTTCAATTTTCCAATTGTATAAGGAAGAGTCAGAATTATGCTCAAACGACATGGGTGATTCTCTCAACTTTTTTCCTTCTGCAGGAAGTTCTATATAATGATTTTGTTCGTTGTTTATTTGATATAGGCATTGGGATTCTTGATCTTCATCCCATGACTCCATCCATGGTTTTCCTTCCTTTAGATCCAGGGGAATAATTATTTTTCTTTGACTCCCTTTCAATTTAATTCTATCTCTTTCAAGGGAGATAGTTGATTTCATTCATCGACCCCAAGGCCAACCAACAAAAGCTGTGTATATTGGCATTCCTTCGAAAAGGTCGATTACTTCAAAATCGACCGAAGTTGATACTCCCATAATTTGAGTGTCTACATTTCTCAATATTCCAATTGGTTCTATTAATCTTTGATTGGATAATTTAAGATAGTTTAGTGTGGGAATTATCCTGGGTTGACCCATTCATATCCATATTTCTCATAGAAAAATATTTACTTGAGATCCAAAATACACGACCACCTGATTGACCATCATTCCTTTAATTTCCAATTCAACTCGTGGTTCGTAATCTTTATTGTTATAAGATATGTGATTTTCATCATTGGTCGGTCTCTCACCATATTTGTATTCACATAATATGTTGAGTAGGTCCAACTATATTCTTAGTTATTATTTTTCTTTATGGAGCTATGGAAATTCTTGGATGGTGTCTTCATTTCGACTTCTTGAGTTTTTTTGATCTTCAGTGGATTTCTTGAAGAAATTGAGAGCTTCTCTCATGATTTTCTCTTCTTTGTCTGGGTTTGGGAAGATATTATGTTTTTTTCTTTGGTAATTTTATGGTGGAGTGTGAATATCTCGTCCTACACCTGACCTTGTAACAATATGTAAGTTTTTGGAGTTCATCACCTCCTCCTTGGATACCGCATGTAGTATATTCACATTTTTTCTTGGTATAATTTTGTCAAGTACTATTGGGAAGTCTTCTAATGAGTGATCTGCAATGACACATATATTGCAAAATTTCAGATCAATTCTATCATTTATAGGAAAATATGGGCTGATGTGATCAGATTTCCATCAATTGAAACAATATGGTCGTCCATGACCTCAACCTCGACCACCGAATCCATGTTTGACTCCTCGACCTCGACCTCGACCGTATTATTCATCGCTTCGACCATAGTTGTTTTCATGAACGATGGTTTATGTGTGGTAGATTATTCGTATATTATTATGATTCATGTTCATAGATTGTTATTATGGTTTTTGTTCGTAGATTGTTCATAAAGTGTGTAATTATTTTGACAAATGTGAGATCTTAATTATAAATAAAGTAAATATAGGTATATATATAAGTGAAAAATTGGGTGGGTTATACATTAAATTTAATTATCCATAAGTTTTAGTGACACATTTTTAACTAATGACCACATAGTTTTAGCTAATGACGAGACTAGCTGCCATCTTCGTCTTTATGTCGTCAGCTTTCCAAGGTCCTCAATAAAAACAATGAGTAATTATTAAAATGTTTCCACATGTTGGTACTTTTTCTATAGTTTTTTGGGTCCCAAACTTTTGGGGTCGTTTTAAGGCCCCAAACAATGTGTTTTTTCCATTTGAGGGCTAAGGGTTTCCATGGCATTCCTTGGCCTACCAAAAGTTGTAGTTCTTAGTTAGTTCTTTCCAATGAGTTATTGTGCACCCAAAACGAAGATTGCGTGCAAAACTTGTGTCCCTGTGAAATTGATGCATCAACTAGCCACCTCGGGGGACATACATCCTTTTGGCACCTCATCTCACAGGGTTATGTTTTTTGATGTTTAGGGTTTTTCTGCTTTGGATTTATGCTTATGATAAAAGGCCATTTTTTTACCTCTTTGTAATCAACTTCTTGCGAATGAGCATAGTTGACACGTCTCTTCAGTGATAAACTACCACCATTCTAGCTAGTTTGTGTGCTTTTCATTTACAATATTGGGTATTGTATTCATTAATGGAATCTAAGTTTAATTGTATTACTATGTTTCTTGTAGTATCTCTATGTTTTTCCTTGTTATATTTCTGCCTTAAAGTCTAAATAAGGTCTCTTCTAGTGGTTGGTCATGTCTTTTGGCTTGACTAATGCCCTGACCACATTCATGCAGATGATGGATGATATATTGTGGCCATTCAAAAACTCCTTTGTGGTCATATATCTAGGTGACGGGTGAGTGAAAGATAATGATGGTCTCTCATGACGCGTTATTGGAGATGAAAACCTGGAAAAAAAAACCAATATGTTAACTTAGAGGGATTATTCAAGATACTTTTACAATGAATTTGAATATGGTATAACAAGATGAAATGTAGGGAATTGAATTAGCTTTCCGGATATACAAATTGTATTCATAGACATTGTGAATAACTAGGCCAAATTTGATTTTTTCTAACAATGGTATATTAATTTTCCATCAAAATCTAACGTATATGTTTTCATTCATGCATGTGTTGAGTGTCTTAATGATGAAATTTCATTCCAAAAACTTGTATACTTGTAGAGAACCAATTTTCCTTATGCTATCTATTTTTTGGAAAGTTTCAATATTAATTTTATGTTTTTTTTTTTAAATTATCAAAGTCAACATATTCCTGAAATTATAACGTCTTTTGTTCGTGCAGGCTAAAAGGGTCTTAACATAATCAAAACATTTTTATTTTTTTTAGATCGTAGGTATCAATCTCCTCTAGTGCCACATATAAATCATTTGAGACTAAGCTGAGAAAAAGTTATAGCAAAAATAAGAGAGGTATGTATTCTAGGATTTTGATACATGTGACGACGAAAATAGAATAAAAATAGTAAACAATATATATATATATATTTTAAATATGTATATTTGAAATATGCATATCTGACTCGATCTATGTATATAGATTCGTCAACAATTGAATTGTTTATCCTATAAAAAAATAACGTCAAATACAAATATATAGAGATGTATTCAAAAAATTTGCAGACTGAACCACTAGGTTTGTCATCCCAAACCTAAATCCAAGCCAACCAAGTCAGCATACACCTTGTCAATCCCACACAAAAAATTGAATTCAGAGTGCACATGTGCTCTAAGAGTGCGCACAAGATTTAAGAGCACGCACACGCTCTACGAGCGCACACGTAATATAAGAATGCCCACACACTCTAGGAATGTGCACATGCTCTAGGAATGTGCATGCACTCCTAGAAACCATTTCCTTCTCTATATTTGTGCTCCCTCTCCTACATCTACCCACCCCCTCTCTATCTCACTCTCGCTCTCCTTCTCTACCCCCCCTATCTATCCCCTTCTCTCTCCACCACACTCATATACATGGTAGGAATTATACATGGTAAGACTTAGACATCATAAGACATGGAAAGAACTAGATCTAGAACTTAACTTGAGATGCCTCAGAATCTCACATCCACTCCCTCTCAATCCCCCCCTATTCCAGTCTCCCTCTTTCTCTCTCTTTCTCTCCCTCCGACCCTTTGTCCCTCACTCCCCTCTCTCTTCCACATCTCTTCCACCATTTATATCTTTCCTCATTGTCAGTCCCAGTCTCACTCTCTTTGCCCCTCTTTCTCTCTCTATTCCCCCTCTCTATCTCCCTTTGTATCCCCCCCTTCCTCTCATTCTCTGTCTACCCCCCTTCTATGTATCCCTCTCTGCTTACCTTCCTCTCACTATCCCTCTCTATACCTCCCTCTCTTTCTCCCTCCCCTCCCCCTTAGATTATGTCTCTACCCCTCTTGTTTGTCTTTCTCTCAGCCATCTCACACTCTCACACTCTCTCTCTCTTCACCCCTGATCCCTTTCTCTCTCTTCCCCCCCATCCCACTATCTCTTATTTATCTCTGATACATCTACCCCTCTCTCCTACATTTACCCCCCTCTCTATTTTCCTCTCTCTCTCCATCTCACACTCTCTCACACTCTCTCTATTTCCTTACTATGACTTTCTCTCTCTCCCTCCCACACACACTTTCTTCCCCCCACATATTCTCTCTCTCCCTCCCACACACACTTTCTTCCCCCCACATATGTCTTCTTCTCTCTCCCTCTCCAACCCCCTCTCTTTCTTGCTCCCCCCACCCCCCTCCCCACTCTCACACTCACACATTCTCTCTCTGTCGCCTCCTCCCTCTATCTCTCCCACTCCCCCCTACTATCTCCCATCTCTTTATGTCCTACATCTGCCACCTCTTTTTGTCTCTCATTTTTGTTAGTCTCACTCTCACTATATCCCCCTCCCTCTCTCTCCTCTACTCTCACCCCATTTCTCTCTTTATATCTCTCTACCATCCCTTTCCTTATCTCCCCCCTTACTCTCACAATTAGTCTCACTCTCTCTCCACCCCCTCCACCCTCCCTCTCAATATCCCCCTCCCTTCCACTATATCTCCTCCTTCTCTCATACATCTAACCCTCCCCACTTTCTCTCCCCACCCTTCCTCTCACTCTCTCTCTACTCGCTCTATTTTTCTCTTTCTCCCTTCCTCTCACACACTCAAACACTYTGTGTCTATCCCCCCCTCTCTTTCTTACTCTTCCCCCCCTCTCACACTCACACATTCTTTATCTACCCCCTCCCTCCCACTATCTCTCCTCTSTTTCTCTCCTACATCTACTACCTATTTATCTCTCTCATTATTGTTAGTCTTACTCTCACCATATCGCCCTYCCTCTCTCTCCTCTACTCTCCCTATTTCTCGATTTATATTTATCTATCCGCATTTACCTATATCTCTCTCCTTCCTCTCATAATCATTCTCACTCTCTCTCCACCCCTTCCTACATCACTCTCTCTCTCCCCCTCCCTCCCACTATATCTCTTCTCTCTCTCTCATACATATACCCATCCCTACTATCTCTCCCCATTTCCTCTCACTCTCTCTCTACTTTCTCTCTTTCTCTCCCTCTCCCTCCCTCTCACACACTCAAGCCCTCCTTCCACCCCCCCTCTCTTTCTTGCTCTTCTCTCCCTGTCGTAATCTAGTGAAAAGTAGGGACAATTACCAGTATATCCTTACATAGACATCATAGAGATACATGCACACACATAAGAATAGATAAATACATACACAAGTAATGTGATTCCAAATAAAATTCCTTCATTATATGATATAACAGTAAATAATAATTGTATACAACCTCTTACATGAAGTTATTTCAGCCTTCATGTGCTTTTCTATTTATACCTCTTTCAGGAAGTTGTAACTACTTAATTGTTTGTCTCATTCGGTTAACAGATACTCCGACCGAACTCTACTTCTAACTATGTCAGTCGACCGAATAGTTCTTAGTCGATTGTTGGGTATAGTCGAATAGCCCCAAAAACACCTCCCCCGACTTCAATTCCTTGCTCGTCGCAAGCAAGTAGGGGTTTTACAAAACTATTTTTTCATACTCTGATTACAAAATTACAATATTGAGAAGTAGAAGATGAACACAGAGAGAGAGAGAGAGAGAGAGAGAGAGAGAGAGAGAGAGAGAGAGAGAGAGAGATGAAAGAAGAGGAGAAAAAGTATTCATATGGTGGACTGACTTAAAGTACTATTTCCAATTGCTCTGTTGTGCTTGGAATTCCCTTGATGGTTTCATCAACTTCCTTTCTCTTTTCAATTTTTGTACTGACTTTGAATGTGGTCTGAATAATTCTAGGGGATGACTACTTTATTTGTTGGATGAATTCACACCATGTGTTGATCACCTGTTGTGATTCCATATTTAGTATTTTTTACTGGGAAATCAAGTAGACTTTCTCTTCTATAATTGATGTCTGAAATGTACCAGTCTCTTGGTCAATTTTTTGTTATGTGTCCTGCATTTTATATATGAGTTGGATGAGATGATTAGTTGCTTGGTCAGTTTCCAACTGCACTCTATGTCCCTCCTTCTTCCATTCTTTTTCTTCCTGTGATAGTTGCAGCTCTATTGCTTTTTATTTTTCTAGTTGTGTGGTGAGGGATTCTTTTATTTTTCTATCAGTGGTTGAGTTTATTTCTCTTTCTATATTGTCGACTGCAGGATTTTGTATCCGACATTTTCTAAATGCATCTACAAAATGGGTCATCCATTCATTTACCAAAAAATTCAGTGTGCTAGCTACTTTGGTAAATTTATCCATGTTCTGCTTGAAGCCTTTAAGAGTATTTCATTCTATTTCTAAGGTTGTTTCCATCTGCTCCTGATCTGTTCGAATTTCCTTGGCTGCTAAATTGTGTTGTTGTTCTACTTCTTCTTTTTCTTTTTGTAGATTCACTACTTGTTGTTGGTAGTTTGTACTGATGTTGATCATTCTATGAATTATCTCTTTAAATCCTTCTAAAGGGTTCTGTTCTTATGGTATCTATTTTATCCCCTCATGCAACCTGACCGCTTCTCTACATCCCTCCAAGATGTACTTTTTCTCGTGTTTTAGTTTCTCGACCTGACTTCCTTCTTTGAGCACCTTCTTCCATATCCTTGTTGATTGTTTTGATATGGATCCATGAAAGTTGAATAAGTGTTTATTAGAAATAGTGTTCAGGTCGAATGAAGCCTCGATTATGGAATATGATGGAGTAGATGTTTTACTCACTCTGATAGTAATCATGGGTGACTTCGTTTTCTTTCTTTTATCTATAGACTTTGGATGGTTGGCCATATTTGGTTATCATCTGTTGTGTCGTTGAAATTCTCTATTCACTTGTTTGTTCTTTTTCTTCCACCTGTTGCTGATTGTTTTTCACCTCCATATCCCCTATGTCCTGGAGATCTGGCCCTTTTGTGTTATTATGCTCCTAATATGTAGGATTCACCTCAGGTAAAGGCCTCTCAGTTCGCATATTTTCCAAGGTTTTTGTTCATATCCCTAGGATGCCACTTCCTGGTTATAATTCCTTATTATTATGGTGAGCATCCACTTGTTGTGTTTTTGTTGTCCACAAGATGTATCTCTATTGATCCAATGCCTCAAACGAATGAACCTCTTGCTTATGTGTCTGGTGTTGGCAAATTCAGTTAACAGACAACAAATCAGCGTATACTTGTCATTGATGGAAAGTACAGTTGTGGTTGCAGTGATGACAATAGCAATGAATAACAGCTCAACAATAATCGGGAGGAGAAGAGTCAGTGATCGTTGGATCCTATTCAAATATTCCAAAAGGTCGTCAGCCGTCAGATCTGTAGAAGCTGCGAGAGAGATAAGCCATCGGAGAATCGGGGATCGGGACTTTGAAATGTCCAATTCACTTGACAACAAAACCCTGAAATCGCGATATGCGATTTCGCGATTTGATCGCAGCCGTTAAAGAAAGCATGAGATATGGACCATTGATTTTATTCATCGGAGTTTCGGGGATCGGGATTTCAATATGCAAAGAACACAATGCAACGAAAACCCTGATTTCGTGATATGCGAAATCGCGATTGAATCTGAACCGTCAGAATCAACATGTGATCTAGATCGTTGATCCAACTCACGACAACAGACCACATCAGCTAGGGACACGTGGCACAACTAGGGAATGACAGGTGTCAGGCAGATTTAACACTTCAGGCACATTTAAGTCACGAATCAGAGTGACACGTGGTAGGATCTTACACGTGTCAAACCACGTGTGACGTCAGCAGAGGCATCGGTGATCAGGACTTTGAAATGACAAAGTCACCTGATATCGAAAGTCTCGAAATCCCGGAGGGATCGGGACCGTCCATTTGAGGGACAGGTGTCAAAGATCAAGGCGCCGTCGGCATTTTGTTCATCGGGAAATCGGGGATCCCATTGAAAAGAGTTTTGTGCAGGTCAGAATCACGATCCGCGAAACCCCGATGAGTGGGGGCCAGATGTCAACACAACAACGAAGGAGGACGGTGGCGTAGTGGAGGCCAGCTGTCATCGTAACGAAGCGTTGGGATTTGGACGATCGAGTTTTGGTATTGACAAGAACATTGAACATCAAACATCGCGAAATCGCGATATGCGATTTCCCGATAAGGCATATAGACTGTGGGCCACCTAGGAGTCAGTGGAGGACAGGTGGAAGGCGAACAAGATGCGCATCGGGATATCGAGAATCCCGTAGGCATGAGCATGGTGACTTCGAAAACGTCGAAACCCCGATGAGAGGTTCGATCGAGGTGATGTGTTGAAGGTCATATGGACCAAGGCCTATAGCCAGCAGGGCTAGCGCGTGGAAGGGGGTGCATTGGTAATCGGGGATTGGAGAGGTGAGAAACTCTCGACATCAGGAATTGCGAAACCCCGAAACCCCGACGAGAGGTATGGTGGCAGTCACATGATAGCTGGTCACATGGACCATTGTGTAGCCAGAAGGGGCTAAAGCTAGGGAAAGGTGCACATCAGGGATCGAAGAATCGGGGGTTTCGAGTACATGTGCATCTCGACACTGATAATGCCGAAATTGCGATGAGAGAAATCTTGATTCGATCTGAACCGTTGAATCAAGTATTGATTGGAGGGTTGTTGTTCTTCCTCACACATTAACGCTTCAATTATGAATCAGTTAGGAGAAACAGACTGATAATGAAAAATCTGTTAGAGTTTCATTTTCCAAGACATATGTCCTTGTATTACCTATTGGAAGGGGAAGTTGAATCGTCTGTTCAATTATATAAAATAAGTGGAAACAGACTGTGGCGAGTTGGTGGTTCTGAATAAAAAAAAAAAACATGAAACAGTAAGAAAGGAGAAGAAATTTCAATAGATATACAGAATGGAATGAAATGTAAAAGAGAGACAAAGCAGAATGACAGACAGAGCAGAAAAAGAAGAACAGAATGATAGAAGAATGTGAAGCAGAGCTGACCTGTTGAGGAAGAGAAGAATTGCAGAACAATCTATTGAAGATCAGATTTACAGAACAGATTAAAAATGGTAAGAAGTGATTTATCTGCATAAGTTGTCT
>ML795452.1:335062-386495 GCA_009831015.1 Picea engelmannii
TGACTGATGGTCTTTATTTTTACTGTTCATATGTTGTATATTGTTGATGACCACATGAAGAGAGATTAACAATGTTTAATAAGTATAAAATTGTTTAAGCTCACATACAACTGATTCACCCCCCCCCCCTCTCAGTTGTTTTACTATTTCCAACATCTGGTTGGTCGGCTTGGCGACTTTTATTGACTCAATTGGATTTTGGGGTGAGGTTTTTTCTCTATCCGAATGATTCTATATCAACTTAGTGTATATTTCCTTGACCGACTCTTGTTGCTCTATGTTTAAGTTATCTATCTTGACATCGTTCATCATGACTAGATGATATGCCTCTGTTTCTTCCGATGATTCAGTGATTATGAGATGCCTCTTCTTTTTCTTTGCTAGAAGTTATTCTATGATGGGTAATGACTCTATTGGAGGTGATTCTCAGGTTAATTGAATTGCTTCATCAAGTGACCTTTTCCTATTTGGTGTTTCTTTTGGCCTCATCTCCCATTGTGTTGTGTTTATTGTGACCTTGGTCGAGCTGACATAAGTAGTTGTTCTTTTTAAGTTTTTTTGTCTTTTTTAACCTCTTGTTTCAATTTACCTGAGTGTGCTCTTGATTTTATTGACCTACTTCTTTTGTTGCTTAGATTTTTTGAAATAATCCTTCATTTCTGGTCCGACCGAGGAACTGTTTATTTTTTCATGACAGTTGTGTCTTATCGGGTTTGTTGTAACTTCTTGACAATATTAGTGGTAATAATTGTAAATTTATTTTGGATGATGGGGTCATTGAATTCAATGCCCTCATTTTATTGGAATGTTATTGGAATGTTTCTCTCCAAATATCCTCTGTGTCGATCTCTAGTTCTTCTTCCTTGGGATCCTTCTTCCCTTTTTTCTTTTTGTTTGGTTTCATTTCTTTTAACCTAGGGATAGGTTTGCAAGTACAACTGTCAAGGCTTGTAAATATTCCAACAAAGGAATTGTATAGAGAATTGCTTATGTTTCTTCTTCTTTCTCCACATTGATCAATGGTAATACTATAGGTATCCATATCTGTTGTGCTTCAAGGGGGATTTCTAAGTTCTGGTTGATTTGTCTTTCCAACTATGTGAAAAATTCTTCCATTGTCGGTTGGTAGTGTAGTTCTTTTGGCTCTGGTGCCAACACGACTCCACACCACAACTTTGTGTAGTCACGGTTGAGTTGAATATGACAAGGTGTTGGAAGTGCTTGACAGAGTACTTTTTCGACCCACCATTTGTGTGTACTATCTTTCAAACCTACGACTCATACTTGAAATATATCTTGTGGTGGAAGTGAGTTTGAGGTACCTTTTTTATTAGATGAGAATTCTTTGTACTTCTCCTTTTAAGACATTCTTAGTTGTAAATCTAGGTTCTCTGACAGGACTATATTGTTCCATTGCTAGCCAGATTATTATTGAAGGAAATGTGATGGCCTTGCCCAAATATTGAACTTCTTTGCAGTTGGTTCTGAGCATGTAACCTAGGTGTTCTTCCTAATTGAATCTTTCTTCATTATGATACACTTGTGCTATTTCTTCGACCATTTCCATTTTTACACCTGATGCTCGACCTGCTAGTGTGAAGCACAAGTATGTTATTATTGCAGTCCAGTGGTTTCTTATGTCAGTAATTTTTTTCATGAGAAACCCATTAGTGTTTTTGGTCATCACCGAACCCATCAAAAATTGCATCCAGGCATTGGTATTGGTCGATTTTGGTACCTTGGCCCTTGTCCTCAGAATGCTCGTGATTAAGTATATGAGTTTGTCAAATATTGCTATTCATTGATCCAGCGATAGGTATCCTTGATGATACTAACTAACAATTAATTCCATTGCTTCTTCCTTCCATCGTCCCATTTCAACAACTTATAGAGCGTCAAGGATGTGTCTAGTCCATTATTTTTCCAAGAATTCAATTTATTCTTTATAGCTTCTTTCCTACATTTCCCATTTTGTGAAGTTTTTCCAGTGTTTTCTCCAGTCTTCTTCTTCCATATTCAACTTACGGATATTTTTCATCTGGATTTGCAGCGGTGTCGCAATCGCTTTGTCAAAATCTTATATAGGTCTTGAACCTTTGGTTGTGTTGTAGGCTTGACCTCTCATCCTTAGAATTTGTGGATCTTGATCACTGGTTTCAAGAAAGTCTTTTGAATTTCTAGGTTCATTCGATTGTGTGCTCTGCGCTATACTTAGATGTGGAGGCAAAAAAAAAATGAGGCAAAGTCATAGGATTCTTTGAGATTTATAGTTGATAGTGAGAGTGTTGGGTTCGATGTGTCCCATTTTTCTTGTATTTCATGCTCTTATGCTATAACTATTGGTGGTATGAGTGGGTCGAGTGACTGGAAGTTTATATCATTTCTCATTTGGAATTTGTTTATGTCTCGTTGGTCATTAATTGAAAGATCTTGTTGTTAATTGTCGTATGTATCGGTGTAATCATCGGTTATGTGAATGGCTACACAACGATAATTTTTGTGTGGTTGGTCATTAATTCCGTTGTTGGACCTTACCTATCCAAAGTTCCTAGCACTTTCTCTATTGACATCGGTGTTTCCTTGGTCATTGTTCTCCTGGGATCGAGAAACGAGGTCTTCTCTATTTATACATGGTCGATACGTGGGCCAATCGACTAGTATTCTTGAGTCATATTTATTATTGGAATGACTTAGTCAATGTAGTTTATGGCTTGCTTTCTCATTCATTTTTCTAGGTTTAACTATGTCTGAATGATTCCGTCATTTTTCATTCCAATTTGATTCATTCTCTCTTAGTCTATTCTCACTTGATCTATGCTCTCTTGATCTATGCTCGCTTTCTCTCGGGATGACCCTCTCGCTTGATTCTCTTCTCATAAGTATTTTTTGTAATTCGGTTGATGGGGTAGAATGTTGGGGATGTCTTATGTTGCTTTGTCTCGTGCTCGACCATGGGATTCTTTCTCTCTCTATTCTACTTTATTATTGCTTTTATTTAGTGTTATGGTTATACTTTAAATACTTTACCTTTTCGGTTTCCTATACCTGATTGTTTCTAATTGTTTTTTGTTTATTATATTTAGGCATGGTTTATTTATCATAAGTATGATTAGTTGATTTAGTGAGTTCCTGTTGGAAATTCCCTATTATTTTTCCAACAAGGTTCTTTTCTTTTACACCTGATACTTCTTTAGACGTGAACCATTAATTAATTTCTTAAATGGTTTCCCCAATAATGTTTTGAGTTGGACCTCTCAAGTTGGTCGAATATATTCTACAACATAAGGCCCAAGCTCATTTGTCTATCCTTTTCTGGGTTTTCCTTTTATGCGACTGTCATAAAGTAAGACTAAATACTCATCTTTTATGTGTTTTTTTATTTATGTGTCAATCGTGCCATGTTTTGTTTTGTTTATTCTGAACCTCTTGGTTATGTATTTCTATTAATATTTCTTCTTCCAACTTTTTAATTGATACATTCGGTCATTCATACTTTTTCTTTCATCAAATTTGTATAGAACTGCAACCCTGTGAGAATTGGTCCAAAATTGTAAAGGGATAATAACTTCTTTTCTATAGATGAGCTTGAACAAAGTATTCACAGTCGATAATTGGTATGTTGATTTATATTCCTAGAGGATTGCAGGAATCTTGTCATCCTAGTCATCTTTGTTTATGCTACAAATCTTTGTGAGTCCTTTGTGTAATGTTTTGTTAAATGATTTGATTGCCCCATTTTCTTGTGGGTGATAAGATGTCGTTTTCCTATGGTCGATCAATTTTTTTCTAGTAGGACTTCAGTTGTTTCATAAATGAAGTGAGTTCCTTAGTCAGTTATTAGTTATTCATGAAGTGAGTTCCTTAGTCAGTTATGTTCTCGTACATGAATTTTGTTGCTACTTCTTTAATACAAGATTTGACTAGCTCAGCTTCTACCCACTTGGTCACATATTTGACCGTAGTAATGATCTACTTGGAACCACTTCTTCTTTCTCTTTGTGTAAATGGCCTGACAAAGTCAATAGCCTAGATTTAGAATACTCAGTTGGGGTTTATTGAACTTAGTGGCATTTCATTTTTCCACAAAGGTTGTCCAAGCCTATGACAACTATCACAATTTCTTACTTGGTCTCGATAGTATTTTGGCAAAGTCATCCACCATAGGCCTACTTGTAGTACCATTCTGGTTGTCTTGTCGACCTAAAAATGACCCTCAGCTGCTCCCAAGGACTTCATTGATTATATCCTCCCTTTCATGTTCTGGCACACATCTTCTTAAAACATAATCCATTCCCATTTTGTATAAATATTCGTTAATGATTGTGATAGGTGCAACTTTTAGGGATACAAATTTCTTTTTGTTTGTTGGGAGGTCCTCTGGGGAATTTCCTTCTTCTAGGGAATTGGAAATATCTTATAAATATTTAGGGGCATCTTCCACTTGAAATGTGCATCGAGAAGATCATCATCGATGTGTATTGGTTCTTCTCTAGTTTGTAGTTATGATAGGTGGTCAGGTTAGACATTATTTTTTTGAGGTTGTATGATTATGTTGAATTCAAATTCTTGAAATACGAGTAACCAACGTCAAATATTTCCTTGATGGGATGGTTTATTGCCCAAGTATTTGAGTGGTTGATGTTTGTAAAATATATGAAGGGATTTTCAAGTAAGTAATGACAGAACTTTTGTAGAGAAAATATCAATGATAGGGCTTCCCTTTCCATAGTCAAATAATTTCTTTTTTCCTTATTCAATTTTCTACTTGCATACACATTTGGATGATCCATTGTGTCATTGTATGGTTGTGCTAATACCAACCCAACAACTACATTGGATGCATCGACGTGGACATGAAATTTTCTCGACCAGTCCAGGAATTTTAGAATGGGTGCTTCAACGAACTTCTTCTTTAAGAATTCGAATGATTCTTGTCAGTCTTGGCTCCATTTAAATTCAACAACTTTTTGTAAGAGCTCATCAATTGGGAAGGTGATTTCCAAGTAGTGGCGTATGAACTTCCTTTAATATCCAATGTGTCCCAATAAATTTTTGATTTGTTTTTGATTCACATACGGTTTTAGATAAAGAATAATTTTAATATTTTTCATGTCGACCTTTACCCTATCTTTACATACCACGTGTATTAGAAGGATTGGAATAGGTGTGGAAAATATACATTTCCTGATATCTAATGATAGTTGAATCTGTCTGCAGCGTTCTAGTATAAGTCAAATCCATTGTATATGATTTTTGAATAGACTATATATTGTCCAGTTGTCAAAGTATGTTTCCATGGTTCTATAAATATAATGTTGAAATGCTTTGACCATTATTCTCGAAAAACCTGTTGGCACATTCTTCATTCCAAATGGAATTACTCTGTAGGAGAAATATCCAATTTATGACATAAATGTTGTTTTTGCCTAATTTTATTTTTCTATTGGCATATGATTATATCTTGAGAACCCGTCTGTGAATGAATAACATTCGTGATCATTGACTTCATTGATGATTTCATTAGCAAAGGGGGTGGGGAATGGATCTGTCACTTTTATTTGTTGATTCCATGTAAATCGTAACAAATTCTTAATTTTTTGGGATCATGTTTCTTTGGTTGCACCACCATGGGTAAATAGGTAAATAATACATGCTTGTAGCCTTCCTTCAATCTCTTTTTGAAATATCAGTGTATGTTTATGCGCTAACTTGTTGTTGGCAGCCAATTCACATTTTTTCTACTGTCCTTGTAAGTTGCCCACACCAGTGTTTTGCAAACCTTGATTTTCGTCGCAATGCTTCATTAAAATGACATTATTATTTTTGCTCCATGTGTACACTTACCTTTGTTCTTGTTCTCATGACTGCAAGCATGAAAACTTGGTTTTGAAAGTCACATTAAAAATCGTCACTTAATTGTTGCGATCTTTCTTGTTGATATGCCCTTCCAATTTACTTATCGTTATGCAGTTGGCAAGACCCCTGGATCTGTACTCATTTGAGATTCGTTGATTGATTATATAATTTTGTTTTATGAGTAATTGAGTTTGTGATGCATTGACGATTGGATTTATATGTTCATTTGAATCATTGGTTTCATGAAAACACATTGGTCTTATGGTTAAACTCTTGGTATAAATCGTTCCATACAACACATGTCACATAATCAAACCCTTGGTATTGGTTTCGATTCATTTGTTTGGTTTTAAAACTATGGTAAAACTTTGATCGCATAAACGTTTGGTCCACTTACCATATATCCATTGGTTGATTGAATGGCATAGTTTTTAACACATATGCATGGTCATTTGAATAGTTATAAGTGTCGGCAGTTGTACTGTGTTCTGCATGGGATGAAATAGCTCCACCACCTTCGCACGTTCTGTCATAAATGTTTCCCCCTATTCCGGGTCACTCCTGGTGTTTTCGGGTAAGCCTGTGAGCATTCTTCCCCTATTCTTACCGTGTGCTCCGCTCAATGGCACCGCTGGTCTGTATTGAGCCGAATGGTAGTCAAGCTCTGTTACTCTTTGATAATGCTCGTAAGGATTTGGAGAACAATGGTTGGCTGGTGTTTATACAAAGGTTCAAGGGCTTCAACCTCACGGTTGCACAACAATTCGCCCTTACCTTTGATGGGTGTAGGGCTAAAGTAGGTGAAATTCAGCTTGAAATCAATGAAGAATTCATAAGCTCTTCCATAGGACTAGCAGCCACATACCAACGATGGTTTAAGAACTCCAAAGTTGATGAGGTTCCATGGCCTTTACTGTTCGTATCACAAAAGGTTACATCCTGTGACAAAGGTATGTCTATTTCCACACTTAAACCCAGGTGGCACGATATTTTGATAATGGTTAAACAATATGTGACCTGTGAAGGTCGGTATGGATTGGTTTTTCTTTATCACCTTCGACTGTTAATGAATTTCATGGGCTATCCATTGAACATGCCATTTTACTTCCTGTGTAGTATTTACAAAATGGCTAAGAGGTTCAAACACAAGAAGGATGATAGAAGCTTGTTTCACCATGGCTTGATTAGACTCATCGTCGTTCACCATTTAAACCTTCACGATGATAATTGACAAGCTTTTCTCTCTCGAAATGGCTTTGTTGATTCAGAGTCTGTCGAAATTGACAAGTCTGTGGTCAGTCAGACTATGGTCGGGCCACCTGTGCCATTCCATGTCCTTCTACCCTCTCCCAAACCCTTGGTCTGCCCTGACATCGACCTACCCGACATCATAACAAACAAGGTTGAGGCTGTTATGAAGCTTGTTAGTAAGAAATTTAAGGGTAATCCTACTGTCGATAGCAAGGGTAAAAAGAATGCTCGATTGATATCGAGACTTGCCCATAATAAAACTAAGCCAAACGTCGATAAAAAACCCATAGTTCTGAGTGAGGACTCAGACTCTAATATCGAGCGCTTCCTAGCTAGTGAGTACCCTTATTATCAAGGCCTATGCTCCGAGCCACCCTATGATTATGTTTCTAATTTGCCCCCATGCCTAAAGAACAATCCTAACTATCCAGGAATCAAGCTACATAATGAAACCCTCAGTGATTTAAAAAAACCCTCGCCTACAATTTCGAATCCCAAACAGACATCATGTATGTAATGTAATGTGTGGCTTGAGCGCTACTATGTTGACGTTCCCTTATTACAATCGAAGATCAAATATTTAGATTACCAAGTTACAGTGCTGTCAAGAGAAAGGGATAAACTTCAAGCTAATGAAAAGAAACAGAAAACCACTGGTTCGATTGTCTTTAGGAATGTCAAATCGGCAACAACCTTCGTCAATTCCAAATTATCATGACCGAGTTGTTTTCTGCTTATCTAGGTATGAATTTTAATATAAATTTCGTTTTATGAATTGCTTGGATTAATATAATGAATTCGGTTTTGGGTTTCAATTAGCTCTGTTCATTATTCGAAATGATCCTGTCATAGTTTGATTATCAAAAACGGTTATGTTGTGGATCGTTACAGTAGATTCTTTCTGCTAAAATCAAATGTAGTTATGATTTAGTTATGAGTTTTTGTCATGCCCAGTTTAGTAGAAGCGATTGATTGGTTTTGACTTGGTATGGTTCCCCTTAGAAAAAATCTGTTGGTTTGGATTAATGTGATCAATGGGGTTTGTTTTCGTTTTGGTTTTGATTACATCTGACCTGTATAAGATATTTTTGTGCTAAAATCAGAGCACGGATATGTTTTGATTTGGTATGATTTCGTTGTGGTTGGATTCTATCGGCTCTTATTTAGTTCTTATGGTTTGATTTTGGAACGATTTCATGGGCTTTGGATTGGTATGATCTTTTATGAGTGTAATGTATCATTATTAGGGATTGGTTTGATAAATACGATGTAATCTAATAAACTCAAAACGACTCTATTGATTTCGATTTATCAAAACGACTCTGTTCTGCATTGAATCATTATGCTCGTTTGGATTTTGATTATCTTTGACCTATGCAAAAGATCTACTTGCTATAATCGAGAGCCGTGTTGATTTTTAACGATTGTGTCAAATCCAAACCGTTTCGATTCGTTCTTGTTTTGATATGATTGTTGCGTCTCTTGAGTTAGCACAATTGCCTGTATTGAGCTAGATTGATATCGAAAAATAGGTTTGATGCTACTCTATTGGTTTTGATTTTCAAAAACGATTTTGTCTCTGTTGAATTCGTATGAAAACTCGGCTAATAGTTCGTTTTGAAATTGATTCAAAGGATGATTTTGTTGACTGTTAATCGATTTTGTCTGCCTCCAATTGGCAATAACAAACGTTTGACAAATCCCAAATACCCTGTTATCAACAGATTAATTCAATTACGATATCAATTTACATACGACTTTTGATTTAATTTACGATTAGCATGATCATTTTTTATTTGTTTAATATAGTCCTATTCATTTGTAAAACGATCTTGTTGATTTCATTTGGATTCAAAAATGATCTTGTTGATAACTGAATCAACATAAACTATTGGTGTTGATTTCAATTGGTCCATGAAAACGATTTCATTGTTGTTGAGTTATCCAACATGATTCTGTTTACTCGAAATTGCGATAACAGATTGAACAGAGCACGTCTGTCTCTGTAATCATTCGATTGATCATAATCTTGTTTGCTCTCGAATTAGCATAACAGTCTTTGCTGTGAATGATTCTTTTGTTTTCAAATAGCAATTAGATATTTGTTTAGTAGTTTGAATTTAATTCTTTGATTTTTGAATTGATTTTAAAACGATTCTGTGTTAAATTTAGACCAGCTACAGAATCGCAAGATTCTGTAGCTAGTCTTACAAATTAGATTTTTATCAATTTTATCAATAAGATATCCTCTATTATTGTCTATTTTTGTCCTCTTTTAGGTGCATATGAATTTACCATGAGCTATTGGGCATGATGTGATAGTTTAGAAGATATTTTGGATTTGTTTTTATCTTAGGTTGTTAGCCAGAGTTAGAAACTTGCGAGATTATCTTTAGATTTTCTGTAAACAGTTTTGATAATTCCGACAGGGATGTTTTACCCTGTCAGAGGTCTTTAAATACTTGTCAATTTTTTGTAATAAACCCATCATCCTCACTGTGGGAGAACCAGACTATGGATTTATGATACAGACTGAGATGAAAGTTGATGTCTTGTAACAGCTTTCGCTTTCAATATATCAAACTTTTGTTTCAAGTTTTATTCATATCATTTTTCAGTTGATTATAGACTACTTTAGCTATCGTAATCTATTACAATTTGATGTGACTTGATTAATGTGTTATCCATATCTGATCTCTTTTATTATTTAAAAAATACAACAATTACTTTGTTTCAGTTAATGAATCACAGATTTCTGTTCTTCATTAATTGGATCATTTTATGCAAATCCTTGCATGCAGATTTATCTAAATGTTATGATTTGTAAATTATAAGATTGTTGTAACTTTTATGTCTTGTTTTTTCTGTTATCAATATTCAAAAGAGCACTTCTTCTTACTGTTTACTAGAGGCTGGTAGGGGATTGATGCGGGTTTCCTCCCATCAAACAACTGAGCTCGATTCTTTACAAAGGACAAATTGAAAAGCGTTATTACAGGTTAGCTTATTAGTGTTATTTAAGTAGATATATGAATAGTTTAGATTTGTAGTTAGAGTTATTATTTTAGTTGCTTAGTTTAGATAGTTCTTAGTTTATTTCTTTTTCATAAAATTAAAAAAATAAAAATCCAACAGTTTCGCTGTCTTAGGACAGATTACCAATGAATTTTGCAGGTTTTCATTTAAATCTGTAATTTGTAAATATTGTACATTTGTGATTAAGATTTAATTATGTTAGTAGTTAGATATTTAATTTCGTAGAGTTATTATAGTATTATATAGTAGATTGTATATATAATAGTTTAGATTTGTTTATTAGTTTGTTTTAATTGTGATTTTTCATTCAGATTAGTTAATTTAGAGTAGTTTTCTTTTTGTTTCCTTAGGACTTTGATCGGCTAATGGAGCTGCTAAACCAGTCAGGGTGGGTTATCCCAAACGTCTTGGGTTATTTAGACAACCCCGGACCGGATCCACTCTCCCAGTTGATGGACGGTTAATTTCGCCTGTCAACAAATGGCGCTAGAAAGAGGGCCTGAAATTAATTAATGGCACGAGGCGGTCGTAAGACTCCTCCACCACCTAATCGCTCACCTATAGTGACAAGAAGTCATTCGAACGATAACATTCCCCCTCAAACAACAACCACATCAAACGACGATCCATGGATCACAATTGAGCCAACAACCCCAAATCCTACAGGCGGTGACATACAAGAGATTGTCTGCCAATCTCTCATAAGAACGCATAGTGCCTTAGCCCGTTTGAGCCAAAAAAATCGACTGTTGGACCAAACTTTATATTTCTTTGATATCAGAGAACAACTCGGAGGCACTAATCTCACTGTGAACCCTACATATCCAATCCTCACTCCTTTTGTAGGAGGATCTGGAATACCTCCCTCACCACCTCCATCATCCCCTTCTTCTTCTGGAGAAGACTCTTCTCACGAAGGCAGTTCCCCTTCTTAGCCTTCCACACCCACTACACCAATAGCCAACCAGAACAACCCTGCTAGACCTTGGCTCGAACAGGATGCCATAGTTGTACCTGGAGCTTAACATCCCTTACCTAAACATCCAGAGAAATGGTTTCCCAAGTTTGATCTTGACTCAAAGCAGATCGTTGAAGATCACATTAAAAAGTTTATGTTAGCCATAAGAAATTGCATTGTCGAACATGAAGATGTAGCCTCCAGGTTGTTCCCCTATACTTTCGAGGGAAATACATCCACTTGGTACTTTGCCCAACAACCCCATACCATCGTGTCTTGGGAAAAGTTTGAGTCATGCTTTTTGGAAAAGTTCGGAGATGGTAAGCCTCCAGAGGTCTTAGTCATGGATCTTTCTAAGTTAATAATGAACCCTAAAGAGAAAGTTAAAGACTTCAATCAAAGATTCTTAACACTTAAAATCCAAATCCCTGTGGATTCCATGCCTGTCGAGAATCTCATAATAGCATACTATACTAAGGCTTTGCATCAAGGTATAGCTATTTGGGTTAAATGATCTAAGAAATCCACGTTGTTAGAAGCCTTCGAGGAGGCCAGCCAGATTGAAAAAGACATACTTAGTCTTAAAGACTCTACTAGCAACGAAACAAAGACTAGTTCTTCTTCCAAAAAGAAGATTGAAATCCTCCCTAGACCTACTCAAAGTAAAGCACAACTTGAAAGATCGGATTTAGAAAACTTAACTAAAGTTGTTCAAAAACTGTTAAATCAAATTATAGACTTGAAAAAGACGACCGAAGAAGCTTCCTCGAGCAACGGACCTTACAATCCCCCGTTCCGGAAGCCTTTCCCAACCAACCGACCTAATCCAACCACCGAGGGCCTTAATCTAGAAAGTTTGCAATACGCCCTTCAAACAATTCTAGAAGCCCAAAATAACTTTATGCCTCCTGAGATTCCTGAGGAGGTATTTGAACAAGAGATAGTTCAAGAAGAAGAGTCTTCTCCAAACATTTTTGGACACTTCTCGGATAGCATCTTTCAAGCTAACTTCGAGACGGTTCATCTTTACAATACTAGGAGTAAGACCGCAAACAAACCTTCTTCTGAAAACAATACGACTTCCCCTCCAAGGAAATCTAAACAAGCTGAGACTAAACAGAGTAATGTGAACCCCAACTTAGATTATGATGTAGTTGAAGATCTTAAAAATTCGAGAGCTAACATTTCTGTTTATGAGTTATTGAAATTTCCATTTCTGTTACAAAAAATGTTACAGAATATCTCAGAGAATGGAAAAAATGGTAATCCAAGCAGTAGAAAGGTTGTGTAGAACAAAGTTCCCCAGAAGACTTCCACAAAGAATAATCTCGATCCTCAAGATAAAGGAAGCCTTCCTGGGAATAATGTAAATAATGTAAGTAATGTAGATAAAGTAGCTTCATAAACTGCGAGTAAAAAGACACAAACTACCACCCTTAGTACTCGCAAAAATATACCTCCATTTTTGTTAACTTTTGAAATATTTAATAGAAATGTGCACAATTGTATTGTAGACTCAGGAGCGTCATCCAATGTGATGCCATGGTCTGTATGCCAAAAGATTAACGCTGAAGTTGAACCCTCCACCTTAAAAATCATACAACTTGATCGAACCAATGTTAAAGTTATAGGAGAACTAAAAAATGTGCTTATAAGATTATCATGTAACCCCAAGGTTCATCAAGTAATTGATATTATTGTTGTGGATATTCCAGAAGTGTATGGTCTGTTTTTAAGCAAGGACTGGTCGAAGCAGCTACACAGTTATTTTGCAACAGATTGGTCTCACCTATGGCTTCCAGAGAACGGCAAGCCCAACAAGATCAAGGTAAATCGTGAACGCTACCTTAAGTTCACAGTCACATATTTGAACGATCCCAACGAACCATTTACACCTTCTGCTAATTCACCCGAAGTACAAGGGATGGATACCTTTTTCGACAATTGCATGGCCGTGGCTTCAGCTATCACCAATCCAGAACAACAGTCCGAGATTATAGCATACATACAACCAACAACTTCCACACAATGGTCTCATGTACCCGATGGAAATCAAATTTTGTCTCTTTATTTTGACGGGTCAAAGTCCAAATAAGGAGATGGTGCAGGCTGCGTTATCATCGATCCGGCAGGTAACAAAACATTGATTGCATGTAGGCTAGAATTTGAATGTACTAATAACACTGCAGAATATGAGGCTTTACTGCAAGGTCTCAGAAAAGATTTAGATATGAACATTCAAAACTTGGCTGTCTTTGGAGATTCTGAAAGTGTGGTTAGACAGGTAAGAGATTCTATCCACTGTCTTTCTCCGCATCTTAAAAGCTACCAATCCGAGGTATGGAATTTAATGAATAAGTTTGTTGCTTTCAATATAAATTCTATTCCTAGATTGAATAACTCTGAAGTAGATCTATTAGCTAATGTAGCTTCCAAACTCTTTCCTGCAGAAGGCTTGTCCTCAGACGCATTCTCCGTCGAACTGTTGTTCCGACCATCCGTTCCCAACAACATCACGAACTGGAGAGTCTTCGATGAAGATCAACAGATTGTTATCTTTTTGCATATGGAAGAAAATTTTCAAGGCGTGGTGATAGACGAACGTACGCACGACGAAAATTTGCGCAATTTCAAGGTAATACCAGATCCGAGAAATCCTGAATCATCATCAGACATGGTAAATTCAGTCCCTAAATCTGTAGTTAGATTAGCGAAATTTTACGATCTTCAAGATAAATTCAAAAAAACGGTCAACTGTAAAACCAATAGTTCCTCATTATCATATGAAAAAGTAAGCTTAGGAACTGGTGACAATCCGCAGTGCATTAATTTAGGGTTGGGGTGTTCTCAACTAGAAAAAGATGCATTTATTAAATTGTTCAAAGAATTTAAAGATGTCTTTGCATGCATGTATGATGACCTTAAAACTTTCGACCCTAACATCATACAACATGTCATTCCTATGAAATCCCAAACCTTACTCTTTCAACAAAAATTGAGAAAAATGCACCCTAAGCTCGAACTGACCGTTAAAAAAGAATTGAATAAGCTCCTAAATGCTAAGATAATTTTTCCAGTTAGGCACACTCAATGGGTGTCAAACCTTGTCCCTGTCCGGAAGAAAAGTGGGGAAATCCGACTTTGCGTCGATTTCCGAAATCTTAATAGAGCGTCTGATAAAGACAACTATCCTGTCCCACCCATGGAGCATATCCTTCAACAGGTATCTAGTTCTGAGAGGATATCCTTACTGGATGGTTTCTCAGGGTACAACCAAGTCCTGATGTCTCCTCCAGACCAACTTAAAACTACCTTCCGCACCCCATGGGGCATTTACACTTATCGAAAAATGCCCTTTGGATTGATTAATGGCGGTGCCACTTTCTAGAGAGCAATGGAAATTGCTTTCTGAGGCCTAATCAATCAGTCCATCGTAGTTTACTTAGATGATGTTATCGTATTCTCTAAAAACAAAACCGATCATCTAGCTCACTTACGAGCCGTTTTATAGTGATGTCGTAAATACGACATTTCCTTGAATCCTAAAAAATCCATTTTTGTTGTAGAATAGGGTAAACTCTTGGGATTTATTGTGTCAAGCAAAGGGATGATTATCGACCCTGAAAGGACTCAAGTCATCTCAAAACTTCCCCCTCCTTCATCCAAAAAAGCTATGCAATCTTTCTTAGGCCAGATTAACTTTGTGAGGAGATTTGTCCCCAGTTTATCTGAAATGGTCAGGCCTTTACAGAATTTAATTAAGACACCCAATATCACTGGGGACCCCTAGAAAATCAAGCTTTTAATGCAATAAAGAAGGCCATAATAGATGCTCCTTCTCTCATGAGCCCCGATTTTTCTCAAGACTTTACACTCTACACTTTTTCTTCTGACCGTTCCTATGCCGCTGTCCTAACTCAAAAGAATGCCAAAAACAACGAAGTACCCATTTCCTTTATGAGTTTTGCTTTCAAAGGAATTCCTATGCCGCTGTCCTAACTCAAAAGAATGCCAAAAACAACGAAGTACCCATTTCCTTTATGAGTTCTTCTTTCAAAGGCGCTAAACTTAATTATCCAGTGGTAGATCAACAAGCCTACGCTGTTTTCAAAGCAGTCAAGCATTTCCGGTCTTATCTATTGAAGTCTAGGATGAAGATTATTGTCCCATACCCGGCTGTCAGGAATCTGTTAGTGCAGAAAGAGCTAGGTGAAAAGAGGGCTAACTGGGTCACCTCCTTGCAGGAGTACGACATAGAAATTACCCCAGCTCAAATAGTGAGAGGCCAAGGGTTATGCAAGTCAGTTGCTGATTCAGCAGCAGGACAACAAGAACAAAGTGATACGTCAAACTTAGGACAACACGATCAAAATGCATTATGTTGTACACAAAACTCTGTTAGTCCTTGGTATGACGATATAAGATTCTGTCTTGAACATGGGTGAGCCCCCCGTCACCTGGATCCCACTAAAAGAAGAGCGTTGAGATTAAAGTCTGCCTCCTTTCATTTGTTTAATGGTGTCCTGTTTCGTCAAAGTTTCGATGGTGTGCTGATGCACTGTCTTGAGAAGGACGAAGCAGAAAAAGTCTTGCTAGAGTTGCATGCAGGAGAAGCTGGTGGTCATTTTGGTGGTGACACCACTGAACATAAGGTTTTAAGAGCCGGTTATTACTGGCCCACGCTTTTTAGAGACGCCCATGCCTTGTGTCGTAAGTTTACCATTTGTCAAAAAGAAGTAGGGCGGTTACATAAACCAACTTTTCCTTTGTAGCTCGTTTCAGTAGACTCTCCTTTTCAGTAGTGGGGCCTTGATATCATAGGTCCAATTAACCCCCCATCCTCACAACAACATAAGTTCATCATAAAAGCCACAGATTACTTTACCCGTTGGTCTGAGGCTACCGCGTTAAGAACTGTCAACACCAGTAAGGTAATTTCCTTTCTAAATTCGAATATTATCACTCGTTTTGGTATTCCCGACTGTTTAGTATTCGACAACGCTTCTTACTTTTCCTCTCTTGAGATGAGTGAGTTCACTTTGGAAAAATGAATTAAATTGAAGTATTCTGCTAGCTATTACCCTTAGGGAAACGGATTGACAGAATCAACAAATAAGAACTTGATTAAAATCATCAAGAGAATGGTGGCTGAAAATCACAAAAACTGGCACAATGCACTGTTAAACGTGTTGTGGGCTGATAGGGCAACGCCAAAAGATGTTGTAGGTAACTCCCCCTTTTTTCTCGTTTATGGCAGAGAAGCAATTCTGCCACCACACATCCTTCTTCCTTCATTACAGTTATCACAGAAAATTCAAGAAGAAGATTGTCCCCCTTTGGAAAACCGAATTAATGCTTTGATAAAGCTAGAAGAGGTAAGAGCCCAAGCTAAATGTAAGTTAGATCAACATCAACTATTGGTCAAAAGTTGGTTTGATTCTAACTCTGCTTCTGATAGGAATTTCGAAGTAGGTGACCTCGTCTTGAAGTGGGACAAACCGCATGAGGGAAAGGGAGAGCACACAAAATTTCAAAACTTATGGCTTAGACTGTTTTTAATTGCTGAGAAGTTGGGTCCCGGTTCTTTCCGATTGAAAAATCTAGAGGGACAGCCTGATACTATTCGGTGAATGGCCAAGCCTTGAAAAGATACTTTGCTTGATGACAACCCTTGTACATTATGTACATATTTTGCTTTTGTTTTATTTTTCTTTTTCTTTTTTGTTTTTGATTTCTCCTTTGAGTTTATCAGTTTGTGTTTTTGGAAATACACATACCTGCATACTTAACTATTCAGACGAAGAAAATAGAAAAATTCCTTCGCTGGAATGACTACTAAGAAAATTGTATAAACATCAATTGTATACTTCTGAAATTTACATCTGTAATTGGCAAAAGTTTGTCGTTTGAAAGAAGTTAACTGATTTCAATCTCTAACATAAGCTTGTTGCAATCATCCATTATCTTTTTACGTTGTCCCTATTCCTTAAAGGAATGAATCAGAAGATGTCTCCCTGCCTTAGAAGGTTGGTTCTGTAAATGAAACATTTCTGGATCTTAATAAAGGACAGTTCTAAAAAATTCTGCTGAGGTATGAAAAAAATATGTCAAACTATCATAATTTTCAGCGTCACCACGCTCAACTATATAAAACAAAATAAATCATTAATAGCGTTGTGGGAAGTGCCTATAAACCCATCGGGATGTTGAACAGGTCTGCTGGCAGTGGGTAAATGCATGCATGGTGCCAAGACAACTTCACCAGGGTATTGAACAGGCCCGCTGGCAGCGAAGTAATGTTGGGTATATGAAAATTTGTAAATAAGAAACCTCTTAACCTTAAAATGTCCTCTATTCTGATCTGGAACTTCTTGGAAGGATACGGATGTCAGAGTGGGTTAAATGGAAACCCTGTCGAGGCTATGGACGCCTGCTGGCAGTAGTGCCTCTGTCAACAGTATTGGAGATTTTATCTTTAATATCACAACACGCTTGTCTTAAGACTGCTATCAATTTTCATCCTTTAAACACTGCTGGAATATGTGGTTAATGATGATGTTTACACGATTTTCTGGTTGTTATTTTTGAGTTAGAATTTTTATCATTATCGCAATCTAAATTTGTTCTTTTGGTAGAGATAACTGCCTCTACCAGTGTGTCTCCATTGTTGGCAACCAATTCACATTTTTTCTACTGTCCTTGTAAGCTGCCCACACTAGTGTTTTGCAAACCTTGATTTTTGTCGCAATCCTTCATTAAAACGACATTATTATTTTTGCGCCATGTGTACACTTACCTTTGTTCTTGTTTTCATGACTGCAAGCGTGAAAAATTGGTTTTCAAAGTCACATTAAAAATCATCACTGAATTGTTGCGATCTTTCTTGTTGATATGCCCTTCCAATTTACTTATCGTTATGCAGTTGGCAAGACCCCTTGATCTGTACTCATTTGGCATTCGTTGATTGATTATATAATTTCGTTTTATGAGTGATTGAGTTTGTGATGCATTGATGATTGGATTTATATGTTCATTTGAATCATTGGTTTCATGAAAACACATTGGTGTTATGGTTAAACTCTTGGTATAAATCGTTCCATACAACACATGTCACATAATCAAACCCTTGGTATTGGTTTCGATTCATTTGTTTGGTTTTAAAACTATGGTAAAACTATGATCGTGCGAACGTTTGGTCCAATTACCATATATCCATTGGTTGATTGAATGACATAGTTTTTAACACATATGCATGGTCATTCGAATAGTTATAAGTGTTGACGGTTGTACTGTGTTCTGCATGGGCCGAAATAACTCCACGACCTTCGCACATTCTGTCATAAATGTTTCCCCCTATCCCGAGTCACTCCTGGTGTTTTCGGGTAAGCCTGTGAGCATTCTACCCCTGCTCTTACTATGTTCAAACCCTAACACCTGCACCCTGCTCACCATGTGCTCCACTCAATGGCATCAATGGTCCGTATTGAGTCGAATGGTAGTCAAGCTTTGTTCCTCTTTGATAACTCCCGTAAGGATTTAGAGAACAATGGTTGGCTGGTGTTTATATAGAGGTTCGAGGGCTTCAACCTCATGCTTGCACAACAATTCTCCCTTACCTTTGATGGGTGTAGGGCTAAATTAGGTGACATTCACCTTGAACTCAATGAAGAATTCATAAGCTATGCCATAGGACTAGCAGCCACAGGCCAGCGATGGTTTAAGAAGTCCAAAGTTGATGAGGTGTCGTGGCCTTTACTGTTCGTATCACGAAAGGTTACATCCTGTGACAAAGGTATGCTTATTTCCACACTTAAACCCAGGTGGCATGATATTTTGATAATGGTTAAACAATTTGTGACTTGTGAAGGTCGATATGGATTGGTTTTTCTTTATCACCTTCGACTGTTAATGAATTTCATGGGCTATCCATTGAACATGCCATTTTACTTCCTGTCTAGTCTTTACAAAATGGCTAAGAGGTTCAAACGCGAGAAGGATGATAGCATCTTGTTTCACCATGGCTTGATTAGACTCATCGTCGTTCACCATTTAAACCTTCATGACGATAATTGACAAGCTTATCTCTCTCGAAATGGCTTTGTTGATTCAGAGTCTGTCCAAATCGACAAGTCTGTGGTCAGTGAGACTATGGTCGGGCCACCTATGCCATTCCATGTCCTTCTACCCTCTCCCAAACCCTCGGTCTACCCTGACATCGACCTACCCGACATCATAACAAACAAGGCTGAGGCTGTTAAGAAGCATGTTAGTAAGAAAGTTAAGGGTAATCCTACTGTCGATAACAAGGGTAAAAATAATGCTCGATTGATATCGAGACTTGCCTGGAATAAACCTAAGCCAAACGTTGATAAAAAACCCATAGTTCTGAGCAACGACTCAGACTTCTATATCGAGCGCTTCTTAGCTAGTGAGTACCCTTATTCTCAAGGCCTATGCTCCGAGCCACCCTATGGTTATGTTTCTAATTTGCCCCCATGCCTAAAGAACGATCCTAACTACCCAGGAATCAAGCTACATAATGAAACCCTCGGTGATTTAAACAGACCCTCGCCTACAATTTCGAAGCCTGAACAGACATCATGTATCCAATGTAATGTGTGGCTTGAGCGCTACTATGTCGACGTTCCCTTATTACAATCGAAGATCAAATCTTTAGATAACCAAGTTACAGTGTTGTCAAGAGAAAGGGACAAACTTCAAGCTAATGACAAGAAATAGAAAACCACTAGTTCAATCGTCTTTAGGAATGTTGAATCGGCAACAGCCTTCGTCGATTCCAAATTATCATGACCGAGTTGTTTTCTGCTTATCGAGGTATGAATTTTAATATAATTTCGTTTTATGAATTGCTTGGATTAATATAATGAATTTGTTTTTGGGTTTCGATTAGCTCTATTCATTATTCGAAATGATCCTGTCATAGTTTGATTATAAAAAACGGTTATGTTGTGTATCGTTATAGTAGATTCTTTCTGCTAAAATCAAATGTAGTTATGATTTAGTTATGAGATTTTGTCATGCCCAGTTTAGTAGAAGCGATTGATTGGTTTTGACTTGGTATGGTTCCCCTTAGAAAAATTCTGTTGGTTTGGATTAATGTGATCAACGAGGTTTGTTTTAGTTTTGGTTTTGATTACATCTGACCTGTATAAGATATTTTTGTGCTAAAATCGGAGCACGACTATGTTTTGATTTGGTACGATTTCATTGTGGTTGGATTCTATCGGCTCTGATTTAGTTCTTATGGTTTGATTTTGGAACGATTTCATGGGCTTTGGATTGGTATGATCTTTTATGAGTGTAATGTATCATTATTAGGGATTGGTTTGATAAATATGATGTAATCTAATAAACTCAAAACGACTATGTTGATTTCGATTTATCAAAACGACTCTGTTCTGCATTGAATCATTATGCTCGTTTGGATTTTGATTATCTTTGACCTATGCAAAAGATCTACTTGCTATAATCGGGAGTCGTGTTGATTTTTAACGATTGTGTCAAATCCAAACCGTTTCGATTCGTTCTTGTTTTGATATGATTTATGCGTGTCTTGAGTGAGCATAATTGCCTGTATTGAGCTAGATTGATATCGAAAAATAGGTTTGATGTTGCTCTGTTGGTTTTGATTTTCAAAAACGATTTTGTCTCTGTTGAATTCGTATTAAAACGCGACTAATAGTTCGTTTTGAAATTGATTCAAAGGATGATTTCATTGACTGTTAATCGATTTTGTCTGCCTCCAATTGGCAATAACAAACATTTGACAAATCCCAAATACCCTGTTATCAACCGATTATTGCAATTACGATATCAATTTACATACGAGTTTTGATTTAATTTACGATTAGCATGATCATTTGTATTTGTTTAATATAGTCCTATTCATTTGTAAAACGATCATGTTCATTTTGTTTGGATTCGAAAATGATCTTGTTGATAACTGAATCAACATAAACTATTGGTGTTGATTTCAATTGGTCCATGAAAATGATTTCATTGTTGTTGAGTTATCCAACACGATTCTGTTTACTCGAAATTGTGATAACAGATTGAACGGAGTACGTCTGTCTCTGTAATCATTCGATTGATCATAATCTTTTCTGCTCTCAAATTAGCATAACAGTCTTTGATTTGAATGATTCTTTTGTTTTCAAATAGCAATTAGATATTTGTTTAGTAGTTTGAATTTAATTCTTTGAGTTTTGAATTGATTTTAAAACAATTCTGTGTTAAATTTAGACCAGCTACAGAATCGCAAGATTCTGTAGCTAGTCTTACAAATTAGATTTTTATCAATTTTATCAATAAGATATCCTCTAATATTGTCTATTTTTGTCCTCTTTCAGGTGCATACGAATTTACCATGAGCTATTGGGCATGATGTGACAGTTTAGGAGATATTTTGGATTTGATTTTATCTTAGGTTGTTAGCGAGAGTTAGAAACTTGGGAGATTATCTTCATATTTTATGTAAACAGTTTTGATAATTCCCACTGGGATGTTTTACCTTGTTGGAGGTCCTTAAATACTTGTCAATTTTTTGTAATAAACCCATCATCCTCACTGTGGGAGAACCAGACTATGGATTTATGATACAGACTGAGATGAAAGTTGATGTCTTGTAACAACTTTCGCTTTCAATATATCAAACTTTTGTTTCAAGTTTTATTCATATCATTTTGCAGTTGATTATAGACTACTTTAGCTATCGTAATCTATTGCAGGTTGATGTGACTTGATTAATGTGTTATCCATATCTGATCTCTTTTATTATTTAAAAAATGCATCAATTACTTTGTTTCAGTTAATGAATCACAKATTTCTCTTCTTCGTTAATTGGATCATTTTATGCAAATCCTTGCACACATATTTATCTAAATGTTATGATTTGTAAATTATAAGATTGCTGTAACTTTTATGTCTTGTTTGTTCTGTTATCAATATTCAAAAGAGCACTGCTGCTTACTGTTTACTAGAGGTTGGCAGAGGATTGATGTGGGTTTCCTCCCATCGAACAACTGAACTGGATTCTTTACACAGGACAAATTGGAAAGCGTTATTACAGGTTAGCTTATTAGTGTTATTTAAGTAGATATATGAATAGTTTAGATTTGTAGTTAGAGTTATTATTTTAGTTGCTTAGTTTAGATAGTTCTTAGTTTATTTCTTTTTCATAAAATTACCAATGAATTTTGCAGGTTTTCATTTAAATCTGTAATTTGTAAATATTGTACATTTGTGATTAAGATTTAATTTTGTTAGTAGTTAGATATTTAATTTCGTAGAGTTATTATAGCATTAGATAGTAGATTGTATATATAATAGTTTAGATTTGTTTATTAGTTTGTTTTAATTGTGATTTTTCATTTAGATTAGTTAATTTAGAGTAGTTTTCTTTTTGTTTCCTTAGGACTTAGATAGGCTAACGGAGCCACTAAAACCGTCAGGGTGGGTTATCCCAAACGGCTTGGGTTATTTAGACAACCCCGGACCGGATCCACTCTCCCAGTTGACGGACGATTAATTTCGCCCGTCAACACTTGTATGGTCATTTTTTGATTGGTTTTTCTCCTAGAATAAGTTCAATATTCATTTCACCAATTTCCTCTACAATTGCTTCCAAGTCCTTGTATTCTCGTGAAAAAACATCTTGATATTGTTTTAGTGTTTTGACTATGCCAACTTTTTTCTTGTCAGACCAATACTCACATATTCATACCATTTTTGGTCGATCGTCATTTGATATGTCGAATTTATTTGTTTTGATTTCCACATCCATCCATTCTGGTGGTTTTTCTTTGTCGAGGTGGAATTCTCCTTCAATTTTTGTAAATATCTTTGGGAAGTCGGGTTGTTTCCGATCTTCTTTTTGTTTTGTGGCTATATTTAATACCGAATTCACATGATTCTACAATGTTGGGTGGTATTTTTTCCACTGGAAGCTTTGTCCTAGCCATTTTATATTTTCCATGTCGATCCTCCATGTAGTCGAGATTTCTTTGTCTTCTACAAACACAAAATTTCAAGTCAATGTCGATCCTCTATCAACCAACATCATTTATTTTTCTTCATGTACAAGCGGTGAAGGATTTTCTCAAAATATTTTTATTTTTTGTGCTACATCTCTTAAGTGTAATTCCTCTAGATTAATTTAAGTCTTTCACATGGAACATATGGTGACATACCCTTTCATCTTTATATCCCATTTTTTTCCACTCGCTTTCACAACGTTGAATATATTCTACTGGGTCATATCCAATTTCGAAGGTGGGAATATCCCCAACTTTGGATAATTTCTTGTCTTCGAATCGTTCAAAAAATTACGCCGACATAATAATCCATGTTTGTAATCTAGGGGAATGTGTTTCCCACCATATTGAAACTTGGCCAAGGTTTCCATGAGGCTCTATGTCCTCCCTTACTCTCTTATGGATTTTTCCACCTCTTCGACATGGGTAGAAGGGGCATATCGTTCATTGTATCGTAAGGGTTTGCTTATTGGAATTTCGATTGGTATAAGAGTGTGGGTTTGTCGAGTTGATTTTTCACATACTTTTGGTACATCTTGGATTAAGTATCATGTTGTAAGATGTTTCCTTGGAATACTATCAATAGAACAACAATATTTCGTATGTGCTTCATAATTTTAAATTTTCCAGTTGTATAAGGAAGAGTTAGAATTATGCTCAAACGACATGGGTGATTCTCTCAACTTTTTTCCTTCTACAGGAAGTTCTATATAATGATTTTGTTCATTGTTTATTTGATATAGGCATCGATGTTCTTTATCTTCATCCCATGACTCCATCCATGGTTTTCCTTCCTTTGGATCCATGGGAATAATTATTTTTCTCCGACTCCCTTTCAATTTAATTCTATCTCTTTCAAGGGAGATAGTTGATTTCATTCATCGACCCCAAGACCAACTAACAAGAGTTGCGTATGTTGGCATTCCTTCGACAAGTTTGATTACTTCAAAATCGACCGAAGTTGATACTCCCATAATTTGAGTGTCTACATTTCTCAATATTCCAATTGGTTCTATTAATCTTTGATTGGCTAATTTAAGATAGTCTAGTGTGGGAATTATCCTGGGTCGACCCATTCATATCCGTGTTTCTCATGGAAAAATATTTACTTGAGATCCAAATTACACGACCACCTGATTGACCATCATTCCTTTAATCTCCAATTCAAATAGTGGTTCGTAATCTTTATTGTTATAAGATATGTGATTTGCATCCTTGGTCGGTCTCTCACCATCTTTGTATTCACATAATATGTTGAGTAGGTCCAACGGTCTTCCTAGTTATTATTTTTCTTTGTGGAGCTATGGAAATTCTTGGATGGTGTCTTCATTTTGACTTCTCGACTTTTGTTGATCTTCAATGGATTTCTTGAAGAAATTAAGAGCTTCTTTCATGATTTTCTCTTCTTTGTCTGAGTTTGGGAAGATATTATGTTTTTTTCTTAGGTAATTTTGTGGTGGAGTGTGAATATCTCGTCCTGCACCTAACCTTGTAACAATATGTAAGTTTTTGGAGTTCATCACCTCTTCCTTGGATACCACATGTAGTATATTCACATTTTTTCTTGGTGCAATTTTGTCAAGTACTATTGGTAAGTCTTCTAATGAGTGATATGCAATGACACATATATTGCAAAATTTCAGATCAATTCTATCATTTATAGGAAAATCTGGACTGACGTGATCATATTTCCATCAATTGAAACAATATGGTCGTCCAAAACCTCGACCTCGACCACTGAATCCATGTTTGACTCCTAGACCTCGACTTCGACCGTATTATTCATTGCTTCGACCATAGTTGTTTTCATGATCGATTTTTTTTGTTTGGTAGATTGTTCGTATATTATTATGATTCAGAGCATTTAAATGGCATTATGAGGTTCAGTGATCAAAAGATTCACATATATGAAAACCAATTTTTGCTTTTCAGATTATGTGTATAATATTGTACATTGTGATCAGTTAGGAATTCACATCTGTTACAGTATTTTTGAGCTTGTATTCAGTGGACGTCTATTGTTGGTGTGAACTTAATGAGGGGACAATTATCCTTTGTATTTCCTTCACAAAGGCATGTAGTACACCTGTTGACGGGCAGAAATGTACGCTCGTCAACTGGAGGAGCGGATCCGGTCCGGGGTTGTCTAAATAACCCAAGTCGTTTGGTATGATCCACCCCAATGGGTTTAGTGGCTTCGTTGGCCGATATAAGTCCTAAGAAAACAAAATAAAAATTAAACTAAAGAAACTAATCTAAGTGGAAAAAGAAACTACAACAAACTATATACAAATCTGAAATATATATATACAACTTACTTACTAATATTATACAATAATAATTCTATGAAATTAAATGTTTAGCTATCAATACAATTAAATCTCAATTACATATGTACAGTATTTACAGATTACAGACTTTAAATGAAAACCTGCAAAAAATCATTTGCAAACTGTCCTATGACAACAAAACTATTTATTTATTTATTTTTATAATTTTATGAGAAATAAATAAAATGAAAACCATCTAAGCTGAGAAATTAAAATAATAATCCTAACTATGAATTTGAACTATATATATCTATCTAAACTACTTAAATAACACTAATAAACTAACCTGTAATAACGCTTTCCAATTTGTCTCGTGCAAAGTATCTAATTCAGTTGTTTGATGGGAGGAAACCTGCACCAGATTTTCCACAAGCTTCTTGTAAACAGGGAGAAACAATGCTCTTTGAATATAAATGACATGACAAACAAGACATAAAAATGACAACAATCTTAAAATTTGCAAATCATCACATTTAGATAAACCCGCATGCGAAGATTTGTACAAAATGATTCATTTAACGAAGAAGATAAACCTTTAATTCATTAAATTGAAACACAGTAATTGTTGTACTTTAAAATAAGAGACATCAGATATGGACAACACATAGACCAAATCACATCAACCTGCAACGGATTATGATAGCTAAAGTAGTCGATAATTGATTGCAAACTGATATGAAGAAAACTTGAAATAAAAGTTTGATATATTGAAAGCTAAAGCTGTTACAAAACATCCACTTTCATCCCAATTTGTATCCTCATAAGTCCAAAGTATTTCTTCTCCCAACAGTGATGGGTTCATTACAAAAAATAACAAGTATTTAAAGGCCACAGGGTAAAACATCCCTGTGGGAATTATCAAAAACAGTTTACAAAAAATCTGGGAATAATCTCCCAAGTCTCTATTTCTGCCTATGACTAACAACTTGAAACAAAAAAAACATGTTCTAAATTGCCACAGCATGTCCAATTTGTCATTGAAATTTGTAGGTACCTGTAGATGGACAATAATACACAAGTTTAGATAATGTTTTATTAATAAAATTAACAAAGATCTAAATTTTAAGACTAGCTACAGAATCTCATGATTCTGTAGCTGGTCTTATTTGCAAATAGAATCGTTTAAATCAATCCAAATGATAACAGAAATATATTCTACCTATTAAAAAAACCTTTAATTACTAATTCAACACAAAGCAAATCGTTCATGCTAGAAGTAACCAAATCTTTATGCCAATTTGAAATATACAGAAATCATGTTTAATTAACCGAATGGTAACAAGGGTATATGAAATATATCAAACAACTTTTATTACCAATCCGGAGCAGACATAATTGTTTTCATAATTCGAAACCAACAAAATCATTTTTGAATCAATCTCACTCGAAACAGACTATAATTGATCAAACAAATCTTTCGTATTCATTCAACACAAACGCAATAGTTTATGTCGACTCAGAACTTAACAAAATCATTATTGAATCAAAACAAAACTAACAGAATCGTTTAATTCAAAACTAACATAACTATATCAAACCAATCCTCAACGCATATACAAACAACTATGCTAATTCAAGGCAAACAACATCATTTCAGAATCAAACCAAAAGAAATGAATCGAACTAACTCAGGGCTGACAAAATTGTTATACAAATGCAAAATCGTATCAATCAAAACATAGCTGTGTCCGATTTTAGCAAACAAATCTTCTGTACATGACTCATAATGAAATCATTTTTGGTAATTCAAAAATAACAGAATCATTTTGAATCTATTAAAACAAACATAACTAATTGAAAGAAAACATAATCGGCTAACCGAATAAAAAAATTGATGTGGAAATACATACCTGGGGTATAGGAAAATGTTTCAGTCAGGATAAATTTGAGTTGATGAAGGCCGTAGTTGCCTCGACATTTCTAAAGACAATTGAACCTGTAGTCTTTTGCTTCTTCTCGTTGGCTTGTAGCCTGTCTCTTTCTTTTGACAACACTGTCACTCGTTCTTCCAATGATTTAATCTTAGATTTCAACAGGGGAACGTCGGTGTAATAACGTTCAAGCCAAGAATTGCATTGAGTGCAAGGTGGTTGATTTTCCCTTGGAATTACAGGTGAGGGTTCGTTCAAATTACCAAGGGTTTCACTACCAATCTTAATTCCCGAGAAGTTAGGGTTATTCTTGAGGCACAAAGGTAGGTTGGAAACATAGTCATAGGGTTCCATAGAGCAGAGGCCATGACAGTAAGGGTATTCCTTGGCTAGGAAACGTTCAATCTCAGAGTCTGAATCCTCGCTCAAGATTATAGGCTTGTGGTCAGTGCTATGTCTGGGCTTGTTTCGAGCACATCTCGATATCCATCATGCATTTTTCTTTCCCTTACTGTTGACACCAGTATCACCTTTTCCTTTCTTCCTTATAGGCCTCTTGACGGCCTTAGTATTGTCTTTAGCACACGGGTCAACCATGGTATCGGGTAGGTCAAAGTTGGGGAAATTTGAGGGTTTGATAGGGGGTAGAAGGGTAGGAGATGGCATGGTAGGCACAACTAGGGTGTCAGTGACCACAACCTTGTCTACCTGAACACACTCGGGAGTGGAAAAGCCATTCATTGATAGAAAGGCTTGCCAAAAGTCACCACTAAGGCTCAAATGATGAACGATAATGATTTTGATCAAGCAGTGATGGAAAAGGCTGCTATCAACCTTCTCACGGTTAAATCGTGTGGACATTTTGTAAATACTACGTAGGAGATAATGAGGCATGTTCAGAGGGTAGTCTATAAAATTCATCAATAACCAAAGATGATACAGAAATACCAAACCATAATGACCTTCACAGGTCACAAACTTCTTAACAATTGCCAATATATCATGTCACCTGGGTTTGAGGGCAGTGAAAGACATACCTCTATCAAAACTAACAATCTTTCTCAATGTGAATAGGAGCGGCCATGGCACCTCATCTACTTTGGAGTTCTTAAATCACCTCTGCCCTTTAGCTGGTAAGCCTGTAGCCGAGCTGAGGAATTCCTCATTTAGATCGAGTTGGATATATCTGACCTTAGCCCTGCATCCGTCGAAGGTGAGGGCAAACTGTTGGGCTACCAAAAGGTTGAAACCCTCAAATCTTTGGATAAAAACCAACCAGCCACTATTTTCCAAATCTTCACGAGCATTGTCGAATAGCAGGAGTGTTTGGCTGCCATTAGGTTCTAGGCGCACCACAGGTGCCATAGGAGAGGGCACACAGTGGGTAGGGTAAACAGATAGGGGTTTGGGATAGGGTATATGCAGGATCGAAAGTTCAAGGATTTCCCCAAAACTAACAGAGGTAACCCGGGATAGAAGGCGGGCATTAATGCCTAAGTGTGCGAGGGTGGTGGAATGGAACAATCCATGTAGAACCTTCATATCAAATGTACAATCGAAGACGCTATGGTGATCACTATTGAAATTTGTTAAAAACAATGTCATTCAAACAATTAATGAAAAGTATGGTAAGTCGACCTAAATATTTTCACAAGCAATACTATTTGCATGGTTTTAAAATCAAAACAATGTTTCGAATATAGCACCAAGGATTCGATCATAAATCGTATGATTTGTATGAAACCATTGAATTAAGGGTCTAAAGAAATAAAACATCAAACCACCATTGAATCAAGGACTCAATCACAATCATTAGAATATCATCATAGTCTTATAAAAATGAAGTCATATTAACAACAAAAAATGCCAAATGGGTAAAGGTTTTGGTATCTTGCCAACTGTGTGACCATAATTGAATTGGAAATGCAATGAACACATACACAAGAGTAACCATAATAATCCAGTGACGATTTTAATGCCACTGATGTGACTTCGAAATCAATTTTTTCACGCTTGCAGTCGTGAAAACGAGAACAAAAGGCAGGTGTGTAGATGCGCAAGATAATAGTGTTGTTATATCCAAAAGATTGCGATGAGAATCAAGGGTTCCAAAACACTTGTGTAGGCAGCTTATAAAGATAGGATATATTTTTGTATCTATATTTTCTCCTCATATAGATACTTCATTCCGTCATATAGATATATTTTTATTGTTTGTTGTAAATGTTCTATTTTCTCCTTAAGTCTGTTAGTCGTCGAGGCAGTTGAGGGGCCATCATCATCTGACGTGACTTGTTTTTCTTTCTGTAGTGCGTCTTCACAATAGGTTATCTTGTATAAGCTTAGTGGAGAACAGATTCTTGGAAGTAGCTCGACTGCATACCACTGGACTAACAAATTCTGATCGATTGTTTTCATAATTTGAGTTAAGAGGTATTTGAATCTCTTATCATATTCTCTTACCAACTCACATGTTCTTTGTTTTATTTATTTTATCTTTTGGGTTGCCAAATGTGTGACATCCTGAATTTTAAAGAATTTTAATAAGTTATTCATTATTTATTCTTTTGAGTGAGTTTGATTTTTCATGTAGTTCATGAACCATGTTAAGGAGAAATGTCATAGAGCAACTCTAAATTCTGCCATTTTCTTTTCTTCGTCTGTAAAATAAGCCACGTCCCAAAAAATTTCACACATGAACCAATTGCATCCTCCTCTCCTTCATAAATCGAGATGTGTTTAAATCCCATTTTGAATTTCTTGTTAGGAATGCTCAGTTTTCTTGGTATTTGAGCTATGACTACTTTTGACTGAGTTTTCGAATCCTCTAGTAGTTTTTTATTTGCATCCGATATTGGACGTACTTAAGTAACAATTGTTTCTTCTTAAGTATAGAAAATTCCTCCTCATTTTGAGAGATTTGATATTTATATTCGAGTCACTGTCATTCCAAAGGTTGTGTCTCTTCTCGACTATAATTAATTTCTTCTCTTGATATTAGATTTGGCAGGGGGGTCAAGTCGGTGAGATCCTTAATTTGGATAATCATATTGTCAACTTCACTTCTCTATGGCTCGACAATTAGTGCATCACATAGGTTTCTCTGGTCGTCTGTTATATACCATAATCTTGCAGATTGGTCATCGATCTATAGTCTTTGTTGGAGAAATTCCCTTATATGTGAAATAGTTTTTGGTGTGGGAGAAGTACGTAAAGTTGTTCCACATTATTCATAATCCATACATTCCAGTTCATCATCTAGTTGTTTGATGTTTAGTTGTGCGATGCTACTTCTCTCGAGTGTCATCGAGGCTGCTACTATTTCCAGCTCTAGTCGATCTATGTACAATCCTACTTCTCATGCACTCTATTAGGTTGATCCTCCTCGAACTTATTTCTATTCGAATTTTTGTTTTTCCACTGATTACAAAGTTATTCTCTTTTCTATTGACTTTTATCATGTTCTATTTTTTGTATATCCACGTATTGCTTATGGGATTTCTTCCCTCTTGACAAAATTTAGGATTGGGAAACACTACTTCAAGTATGCTTGTTTTATGGAATCTCACAATTTAGACCAACCCCCCATTGCCGACCCAACTTACTCTAATTTGATAGTGTTATCCATGTTTATTTATTCAAGAAGTAGTCCCATGGTTCTCTTGTATATTTTCACTTTGCGTCAAGAAATGCTTCCCATTTTTCGTCTCTTTATTATAAGTTACTACTTGGTAACGGTGTGCTTAGTATTGGTCGATATTCGACAATATCACCAACTCCCTTCTGAGGATAAATTTATGAAGAAGTGTCAAAACTATGTGTTATCACTATAACAATTTTTGGATGGAATCCAAGTTTCAAAATCTTAGCGAAGAACTATATTGCTATGGAGGTATGATAGTTTGGAGGAATAGGATATATCTGGTGGCATATAGAAAAGTATAGCAGAGGTGTGAAAGGGAGGATTCAACGGAGCGTCGATCTTGAAAATGGACCAGATCAATGGCTAAGGCGCATATCAAGCAATGAAGCAACATGGAGAATAATCGGTTGAGGGCAGGCTAGGGAAAACCATCATGGTTTTATCTGTGGACGTGCGGCACCTCTAGAGGTACATTGTGGTGAAAAGAAGTTTGACTAAAACCACTTTCTCCAACCCCTGATGTCAAAAGTTGTTGGGTCAAGGTATATCGTCGATCTTGAAAGCGACCCGGATCAACAACTAAGGCACATATCGACGATTGAAGTAGCACAAATATTAATCAGACAAGGGTGGGTCAGGGAAAAATGTCGTGGTTTAAATCGTGGACGCGTGGTGGCCTTAGAGGCACATTGGGGAAAAAAATGATTTGCCTAAAACTGTTTTCTCCAACCCCCGATGTCGATAGGAAAGTATAAAAGGAGGACCCCCACCATTATTTTATGATATGTTGAAGCATTCAAACATTCAGAAATTGGCACAAAGCATCCATTTGAAACTCAAGCCCATAACTGAATCAGATTTGTGCTACCTTCGTCGCTTAATTGGTATTTTCCACCATGGCTGCTAATCCTGTTGTTTTATCTATGAATGAACAAGAAATCTCCTCCAGAGAAGAAGCCCTAGTTGACAAAGACTCCGACGTTGTCGACACAGAGATAATAATTTCACCCGTTTCTGTATCCAGATCAAATTTGTTAGACAAAGTGGGAAAGCGCATACCTTTCCTTAAAGAAGCTCAAGCCTCCATCAACCCTTACATCGTAGAAGTAGTCTTTCCTTTCCCTGAATTTGTCAGTTGGTGTGTAGAGAAATTTCTCAGGAATAAAGTCTGAAAGGCCCATGTCTGGTATAATGTTTGTCTACAAACTTTGAAATTTTGAATAAGCTCAAAACAGTGAAAGTTGGCCTGCCAACTATGTCCTACACCATGTGCATTGACTTGAATATTTTGAATAAAGAGATGATGGACTATGATATCCCCTTCAAATCACAATGGAAGGAAATCGTGTGGCTGGGTAAGACAAAATGCAGTTTCCTCGAAACTGGTAAATGATCTCCAAGTGTCATCAAATTTGTAGATTCAACATAAGATCAAATCGAGACATGTGTCGTGAATGAATATGAACAGTTAGAGGAATACAATTTTGTTTTGAAACATCTTTTTGTTCAATCATTGTAAATCAGTTTCTATACCGAGACTGTTAGTTGAAATTATTATAATTAGTTTTAGAAGATGAAGCATTTCAGTTTCAACCATTGTAATCAAATTGTATAAATAGTGGGATACTTGAATGAATTAATGTTAGCATAAGTGCAAGGGCACCTTTTGGTTGTTATGAAATATATTGTAATTTTTTGAAGCTGAATTGAATATATATGCAGAATCTTTTGAAATCTCTATGAGCTTTGTCTTCCTTCATTGTATGTATTTCATGTGATCTTTATGTCCATTCACATTTTCTTCTATTTAAATTGGAGAGTTAGAGGCCCATAATTCATCTGATGATTCTCTTGGATTAAGCAATTTAAATTGTCTGATTGTCTTCTTAGCTAATTCATAATTCATTTCTGAAATGTTGTGATGCAGTTATTTGTTTCTCTTTCCTCTTACCACTCTAATTAAATTCAAGTTATAACTCAAATTCATTTCCTCATTTAGCCTTTATCCTCTGGAGAGTTCTACCAGTTGATCATTTTTTTCGTTCACTTTCAGAATTGTGACTCCATAGCCTTGTGTGTTCCTCCCCTTCATTGCCAACAATTTTATTAAAAAACCCCAAAACAAACCAAATCTAGCCACCAATTTCTAAACAAATATCAAGTGAAATGAGAGAGCCCTCTCTGAGTTGAGTCAGCTAGTGCCTCAGCTCTAAATTTGGTTGAAATAGTTACCTCTGTAATTTGTCTATTAGCCAGACAAAATTTACAGAGTGCTAACATTCTGGCACCGTTGTCGGGGACGAAATTGAAAAAATATTCCCTGGGAAAACGACTTAAGGCTTTAGTTTGATCCCTGAGGGTGACAATGGATCAAATACCTTATTGTATTATATTATTTTTACCCTGGAAACTCTGTTACTTAGTAACCAGTTGCGCCACACCGTGTGAGATAGAAATATTGGATCCTAAGAAAGTTCGCACGAGGAGAAATCAAGACCCAGAAGCTACAATCCATGTATTTGACCCTGAGAATATTGTACGTAGAAGAAAAGAAAGGCATGTAACCCCAGTGTTGCGTCTAGAATGATATCTGTCTTTGCCTAAGGACGGAGTGACTAGTATTGAAGACCTCCAGTTTGACGTGAAATTTGAACAATATATGTTCAAAACTAAGTCTGAATATTATTTAAACGAGATTATCTTTGACTAAAAGAGATTCCAAGATCTAATTTTAGCCGCATTTGTCAAGCTTGTAGTGACCCCTTCTCAGAAGCAACCTCCACTTCGACCCCTCACAGCAGCTATGGAAGCCATATTTTCTCCCCTCATACTACCCGCTCAAGTACATGATCTACCTCAAGATTACAATCTAAGAATTAAATTATATGATGTTGAAGGAAACATATCAGCCCAAAAACATCTAGACTGGTTTAATGATTTCATAGACTTGGAAGAGGTGGACTGTGAAGATGTGAAGATGAGACTATTTACACAAATCCTTGTAGGAGATGTGAGGAGGTGGTTCAGAGCCCTTCCAGCAGGTAGTATCACAGATTTTGAAGCCTTTGAAACAAACTTCCTTTCAAAATGGGGGGATAAGAAAAGTCCCCTTCAATTGTTGACCCAGTATAACAATATGAAAAGATCACTTGATGAAATGGTGCAATAGTTTTTGGCTAGATTCATGATGGTATATAATGATATTCCTGATGAAGTAACCCCCTCCCCCCCAAGGCTAATCAACTCAAATATGTTGATTCTTTTGAAAGTGACTTTGCTTTATTATTAAGAGAATGGAGATCTACAACATTGGATGATATGACGAACAATGTTATTGAAGTGGAAGTGAACCTAATGGATTAAGGGAATATGAAAACTAATGCTAACAGAGATACAAACAGATCTCAAGACAAAGCACTGCCTTCGACATCTCAAACATCAGAGGAAATATTTGAAGAGATGATGAGAAACATGGAGCAGATGATGGAAAGGATGGCTCTAGGAAATAGGCCTAACACTAGAGAATAGGCTGATTGTCCACCCAGAAATCCGAGAAGATCGTATGTTCCATAGATTAGGCAAAGAGAGAAAATAAATTAGGGAAATCAGGCCAATCAAGTAGATCAGGCAAATCAGAGAAGCTAGGTAAATCAGGGAAACCAAGGAAATCAAGGGGAACATCAAATCAGACCTCCCTTCCAAAATAATTATGTGAATGAGGATTTTGATGGATATTTTGAATATAACATGAACTGTTGTGATGACAAAGAAACATAATTTTTTTTTACCAAAGAAGAACATGACCACTTCATGGATGCAACTGAGATTTTTTTGCAAGATGAAGAACAAAGGGTATCAGTGGAAAGAGAATATTATGAGATTGGATTGCAAAACGCCATCATGCAATTCCAAAGGAAATATAACCTCTGAAATCAAAAGGTACACTCAAACCCTCCAAAAAATCTTAGAACAACATGCCTTCTTTTAGTCAGACCAAAAAAGATTTTGCTGCAAAGGACTCCACTGTGAAATAGTTTGTTGCAAAGGATACTGTGGAAAAGGGGAAGCAAAAGGAAGAACCCCATAAGATATTACTGACATAAATGAGCATAAAAAACAGATGGAGGAACTTTCAGAACAACAAGATGATGCAGAGGTCCAATTATGGAAGATAAATTTCGATGGAGCTGCCTGTAGAGAAGGAGCTAGAGTTGGCGTATGGATCAACCACCACAAAGGAGACTCGAAATTGCGTTCCTACAAACTTGTTTTTGAATGAACTAATAACATGGACGAATATGAAGCGTTGATATTGGGATTGAAAGTTTTAGAAGAGTTGGGTGCCAAAAGAATTGTTGTACATGGAGATTATGAGCTAATTATAAATAAAATCAAAGGAATCTATCAAGAAAAACAACCCAGATTGAGGGCTTATAGGAATATGGTAATAGAACTCCTTGAGAAATTTCAACAATGCAATCTTTCAACAATTCCAAGAGAACAGAATCAGGTTGTTGATACCCTGGCCACTTCAACAACAGTTTTTAGAGTTCCAATTTTCTCTGAAAAAAGCTAGAAGGTGGAGGGGAAGTACAGGCCATCAGTACTAGATAATATGAAGTACTGGAAAGTCTTCAAGAATGAAAAAAATATAGAAATATTCCTCAAAATGGAGAACAAGTTCGAGAATTTGAACATTGATGAAGAGGTGGATGCAGTCACTTTCACGAAAGGAGGATACTCTGACAATCAGATTGCTGGTAGAGATATCGTTCAGCTAAAGAGTAATATCATCCCCAAGGGCCTGGTACCATTAGATAATCTTTTTGATAAAAATGATGTAACCAGAAGTCCAAAGATCACAATAAATGAAGGGGATGTGGAATATTGCAATATTGGGACTCCAGAGGATCCAAAGATTGTGAAGTTGTCCAGAAAGCTCAACCCTGAAGTTAGAGAGGTATTTCAAATTAATGAAATAATTCCCTGATGTTTTTTCTTGGAGCTATGATGATTTGAAAGTCTATGATACAAGTATAATCCAACATGTTATCCCAATTAAAGAAGATCACAAGCCATTCAAACAGAAATTAAGAAGAATAAACCCCCTGCTATTACCATTGAGATAAAAGGAAGTAAAGAAGATGTTTGAAGCAAAAATCATAGTGTCCCTGATGTTTTCCAAATGGGTGGAAAATCTGGTACTATTCCAGAAAAAGAGTGAATACTTCAGGAATCTAAATAAGGTGTCTCTAAAGAAAAACTATCCATTGCCCAAAATGGATTACATTCTACAGAAGGTAGTGGGCTCTCAAAGGATGTCAATGCTAGATGGTTTCTCTAGGTATAATCATATTATGGTGCACCCTAATGACCAGGAAAAGACTGCATTTACTACACCATGGGGAACATTTATGTATGCAAAAATTCCTTTTGGACTTATTAATGCAGAGGTAACATTTCAAAGAGATATGGATATAGATTTTGCTGACAAAAAAGATAAATTCATTGTTATCTACCTTGATGACATTACTATGTATTCTTCCTCAGATGGAGAACACCTTAAGCATCTCTGAAGGGCGTTTGACAAATGTAGAAAATTTGGCATATCACTAAATCCAAAAAAGTCAAATTTTTCCATGGAAGAAGGAAAAATCTTAGGACACATTATTTCAAAGGAAGGGATAAAGGTGGACCCCAACAAAGTTGAAGGGATATTGAAAATCGACATACCCAGAAGTAAAAAGGAGGTACAATCTTTCCTGGGGAAAGTAAACATTCTGAGAAGATTTATCCCAAATTTAGTTGAAATCATAAAACACACCACAAACATGCTAAAAAAGGGAAATGAAATAAAGTGGATTCCTGAAGCGGGAAAGTCCTTTGAAGACATCAAGGTGGAATTGACAAAGGCTTCTGTATTGGCTAGTCCAAAGTTTGAGAAAGATTTCATATTGTTCTCCTTTGCCTCAGAACACATAATTCCATGTGTATTACTCCAGAAAGATGACCAAAATTTCGAGAAGCCCATAGAATACTATAGTAAAACATTGAGAGATGCTCCTTTAAAATATGACATCATGGAGAAGAAAGCGTATGCTTTGGTCAAGGCATTGAAAGAATTCAGGGTTTACATTCTACATTCAAATACCACGACTTATGTTCCCAGTAGCTTAGTAAAGGACATCTTGACACAATCGGATCCTGAAGGGAAGAGGCGAAAATGGATTGCAATGTTGTTAGAATATGTTCTTGAAATCAAGCCCACGAAGTTGTTCAAAGGACAGGGACTTGCTAGACTGATGGCACAAAAAAACCACGAACTCTTGGGAATAAACTTCAATGCAGATCTGTCAGACAATACAACATAGGAAGAAAGGGTGACTCCACAAACATCTCAGAAGTTTCTTGACTCTGCATGGTATGTACATATCATTTTTGTGTTGAAAAATATGTTGGCTCCTCCTAAGTATAGTAAAACAAAGGCTAGATTCTTGAAACTGAAGGCAGCACAATTTTGTATAGTAAATGAATTGATATACTAGAAAGACCCACGAGGGATTTTATTGAGTTGTTTGATTGAGGAAGAAGTATATAAAACCATCAAAGAGTTCCACAAAGGTGACTGTGGAGGTCATCATTATTGGAAGACGATTGTGCACAAAATTTTGAGAGATGATTTTTATTGGCCTAGCATTTTTCCTAATGTTTATAAAGAGGTTTCAAAGTGCCATGAATGTCAAATCTTCGATGGGAAAGGAAAATTGCAGTCTCTATCGTTAAAACCCATTTCAATAGAATCTCCTTTCAGACAATGGGGCATGGATTTTATAGGGGAGATACATCTTCAATCCTCGGCTCAACACAAATGGATCTTGACTACAACATATTATTTTACTAAGTGGATAGAGGTTGTTCCTACTAGACAGGTTACAGATGATGTTATCATTCGATTCCTAGAAGACAATATCCATTCCAGATTTAGATGCCCGATCAAGATTATAACAAACAATGCAACGACCTTCAAGTCTAAAACATTGGAGAAATTCTACAGTGATTACAACATTACCCTTGTTCATTCCACGTCATATTACCCTCAAGGCAAGAGGTTGTTTGAGTCTTCGAATAAAAGCTTGGTCAGAATCATCAAAAAATTGTTGCAAGAGAATAAAAAGGCATGGCACAAAAATCTCATACATGCACTGTGGGATGACAGGATATCCCCAAAACGATCTATTGCCACATCTCCTTTCCATATCATTTATGGTACATAAGCCATATTTCATACTACATTGGGATTGTCGGTGATGAAGTTGTTACAGGAGAAATAAGAAAAAAAAATGCCAGTTGGAGAAGAGATGATGAGCTCATCAATGTACAACAGAACAGAGAAAAGGCCTTCAATAACGCTCATCTATGTCAAGACAAGATCAAAGAAGCTTTCGACAGACATACCAAGGTAGATGACTTCAAACAAGGAGACTGGGTACTAAAATGGGATGCCAAAAACGAAGATAAGGGTAAACATGGGAAATTCGATAACCTATGGCTGGGTTAGTTCAAAATCCCAACTTACCATGGGAGAAACGCCTATTTGTTAGAGGAAAGTACTGGATAATTTTCTATAGGAGGGCCTTTGAATGGTAGATTCCTCAAGCATTACATTTTTTGAAAAAATCATCACCCCACCATTCATTGTATATAATCGTTCTACTTTTTCCTTTACACATGAAATATTGGAATAAAGGCAGCATAGTTGAAGCCCGAAGTGAAGGCCCAGAGCTGTGTTGGGAAGATTTTAAGTTTTTGAATAAAGATCAACATATTTAGATCACATTAATAGATCACGACCCAATGGGTAGGAACTTATTCTTCAGTTCTTTGCTACCTCGCAGGGAAGATAACATCCCCAGTTGGAGCCAATGTTATCACTATAACAATTTTTGGATGGAATCCAAGTTTCAAAATCATAGCGAAGAAATATATTTCTATGGAAGTATAATAGTTTGGAGGACCAGGATATATCTGGAGGCATATAAACAAGTATAGCAGAGGAGAGAAAGGGAGGATTCAACGGATCGTCGATCTTGAAAACGACCTGGATCAATGGCTAAGGCGTATATTGGGGAATGAAGAAGCACAAAGAATAATCAGTCGAGGAAGGGCCAGGGGAAATCATCATGGTTTTATATGTGGATGTGTGGTTCCTCTATAGGTACATCGGGGCAAAAAGAAGTCTGACTAAAACCACTTTCTCCAACCCCCGATGTCAAAATTTGTTGGGTCAAGGTAGACCACCGATCTTGAAAGCATCCCGGATCAATGGCTAAGGTGCATATCGACGATTGAAGTAGCACAAAGATTAATCAGGCGAGGGTAGGCCAGGAAAAACTGTCATGGTTTAAATCATGGATGCATGGCGACCTCAGAGACACATTGGGGTGAAAAGCAGTCTGCCTAAAACCATTTTCTTCAACCCTCGATGTCGATAGGCAAGTATAAAAGGAGGACCCCCGCGATTATTTTATGATATGTTGAAGCATTCAAACGTTGGGAAATTGGCGCAAAGAATCCATTTGAAACTCAAGCCCATAACTAAATCAGATCCATGTTGCCTTCGCCGATTAATAGGTGTTTTCCACCATGGCTGCTAATCCTGTTGTTTTATCCATGAATGAACAAAACATCCTAATTGATAGAGACTCTGATGTTTTCGACACAGAGATAATTGTTTCGCCCATTTCTGTATCCAGATCGAATTTGTTAGACAATGTGGGAACGTGCATACCTTTCCTCGAAGCGGCTCAAGCCTCCATCACCCCTTACGTCGTAGAAGTAGTGTTTCCTTTCCCTGAAATTGTCAGCTAGTGTGCAGAGCTATATTCTCAGGAAGAAAGTCTAAAAGGCCCAAGTTTGGTAGAATGTTTGGCTACAGACTTTGAAATTTTGAATAAGTTAAAAACAATGAAAGTTGGTCTATCGACTATGTCCTATGTCACGTGCATTGACTTGGATATTTTTATTAAAGATATGATGGACTATGATATCCCCTCCGACTCACAATGGAAGGAAATCATGCTACTGGGTAAGACAAAATGCATTTTCCCCAGAACCAGTAAATGATCTCCAGGTGTCATCAAATTTGCAGATTTGATAGAAGATCAGATCGAGACATGTGTCGTGAAGGAAGTTGAACAGTCAGAGGAATCCTCTTTTGTTTTGAAATGTCTTTTTGTCTAATCATTGTAAATCATTTTCTATACCGAGACTATCAATTGAAATTATTATAATCAGTTTTAGAAGCTGAAGCGTTTCAGTTTCAACCATTGTAGTCAAATTGTATAAATATTTGGATACTTGAATGAATTAATGTTGGCAGAAGTGCAAGGGCACCTTTTGGTTGCTATGAACTCTATTGTAATTTTCTGAAGCTGAATTGAATATATATGCAGAAGCTTTTGAAATCTCTATGAAAAGATTCTAATGGTGGTGATATGATCTTTGTCTTCCTTCATTGTATATATTTCATGTAATCTTTATTTCCATTCGCATTTTCTTCTATTTAAATTAGATATTTAGAGGCCCAGAATTCATCTTATGATGCTCTTGACTTAAGCAATTTAAACTGTGTGATTGTATTCTTAGCTAATTCATAATTCATTTCCGAAATGCTCTGATGCAGTTATTTGTTTCTCTTTCCTCTTACCACTCGAATTAAATTCAAGTTATAACTCAGATTCATTGCCTCATGTAGCTTTTATCCTCTGGAGAGTTCTACCAGCTGATCATTGTTTTCGTTCACTTTCATAATTGTGACTCCATAGCCCTGTGTGTTCCTCCCCTTCATTTCCATCAATTTTATTAAAAACCCCCAAAACAAACCAAATCTAGCCACCAATTTATAAAGAAATATCAAGTGACACGAGAGACCACTCTTTGAGTTGAGACAACTAGTGCCTCAGCTCTAAATATGGTTGAAATAGTTACCTTCATCATTTTTCTATCAGCCAAACAAAATTTACAGAGTACTGACACTGTACAGAAAAATACATTTTGCTATTAAGTGTAAAATTTTTATTTTATTTTTTCGAGAGACGTCCGATATTCAATGGCTTGTTTTGAGATATAATCTTCAATAATTATTTCGAGCCAGTCATGTAGATTTGTTCTTCCTCCATTTGAAAAATTTAGGTGCAACTTCGCGTCAGTGTCATATTACACATTACCTGATTTGTTAGTGTGTTGCAATAATCCTTCTGGGATAGATTCAAGGAATCTTTCTTATGTCTCTAAAAAGGATTGTGATCGTGCTTCAACTAGTGAGAGGCTATTCCTTTTTGTATATTTTCTGATGTCTTTCTCAATTTCGTGCTCCCACCAATTGCATATGTCTTTTAGATTTATCATTTATGTAAATTTCTACATGCCCAAGTCTAGTACTACCGACAAGGGAACCAATGCTATAATCTAGGGAAAATTAGGGAGAATTAACAATATATCCTTACATATACATCATAGAGATATATGCACACACATAAGAATAGATAAATACAGATAGAAGTAATGCGAGACCAAAGAACAAAATTGTATACAACCTCTCACGTGAATCTATTTGAGCCTTCATGTGCTTGTCTATTTATACCTATTTCAGACAGTTGTAACTACTTAACTACCTAGGTCGGTCAATTAAAAGATACTTTGAATGACCTCTACTTCTAACTGCATCGGTCGACCGACTAATTTTTAATCAATTTTCGGGTCTAGTCCCAGAGTTGACAAGCCCCTAAAACAACCCCTCTCACACTCACACATTCTCTCTCTACCCCCCTCCCCTCTGTATCTCTCCCCTTCCCTCCAACTATCTCTCCTCTCTTTCTCTCCTACATCTACCACCTCTTTCTATCTCTCATTTTTACTAGTATCACTCTCACTATATCCCCCTCCCTCTCTCTCCTATACTCTCCCACCATTTCTCTCTTTATATGTCTCTATCCCCCCTTCCCTCTATCTGCCCCCTTCCTCTCACACTCAGTCTCTCTCTATCTCTACCCCCTCCTCCCTCCCTATCTTTCTCTCTCTTTATTTCCCTCTGCCCCTTTTTCCCTCACTCCCCTCTCTCTTCCACCTCTCTTGCACCCTTTCTATCTCTCCTAGTTGTTAGTCTCAGTCCCACTCTATTATGCAGACCTCCCATCTCTCCCAAGGACTACATGACCTCCCGGTCTAAGATTGATCAAGAAACAGATTTTGATTGACTCTTTGGCCCTCAAGAACCTCAAATCCACTTAACATGTCCTCCTTCTTTTAAAGTGAAGGTTATATGGGACCCACAAATTTCTCCTTAACGCCTTTAAGATTCAGCGTATTTAGACGCTAGCTTTCTTGGTTAAGCCCCTCCCTTTATGTGACTAAGGCTGTGACCAGTTGTCTAATCGAAAGGTGCGTCACAACTTCACGTATCAGGCCTTTTCATGCGAGTCACTTCAACTCTCCCAAATTCTGAAATCCCGACAGGAGCCTAGCACATGCTATCCCCTTTATTCCCTTTCACCGATGTAGATCTTCCCTATGACCTTGGTCCAATCTTCGGCACTTTGCGATTTCATGTCTCGTGAGTTCACACTTCACGAGTCGTCTCCCTATATGCTCAATGGTCCATATCTCTTCTCGAACCAACGACTCAGATAAAATATTCGTTGTTTTGAGTTTCATGAGTTCTTACCTCTGATTTCCCAAGTTGCCAAGTCCCGAAAAAACCATATCTACATTTCAAATCCTTTCTACGATCAATAATTGTCATCCTTTTGCAATTTTGCGATTTGCAACTTTGGAGTCTCCTTGCCTTAGTTCTCCCGATAGCCAAAATTGAAATGGCACTAGATCAACAGTCTAGATCTCCCCTTTAATCAACGGCTCAGATCATGTCATGATTTTTCATTTCATGAGTTCTCGTGACTCAACCTTTGACTCCTTCGAGTCACAATTCAGTGAAGTGATGATCTCTCACCATGTGTCCTCCTTGACAACAAACAGTTTCGATGGTTCTGGAACGACCAGTGGCTCTCATATTTTCATGAGTTCACACTTTGGGAGTCCTCACTACTCTCCTCTTTGACCTTTCCAATCATCGAGTCAACAAATGTTGATCGCTCGCCACATGTCCTGTCGTGATGAACGGTTCCGATGATTTCAGAATTTCGTGACCTTGTTCCTCCTGTGTATGTTCAAAGCTTTAATGTTAGTGCACTTTACCTTGATCAGATAGCTACAAACTATTTGCGATCAGATCGAACTATTGAGATCTTTCTTCCTCTGCACTTTCTCCTCATTATCTGGACGTTGATCGGATGGTCCAGATCTTCCCTCTGAGCTAAATCTTTCTTAAGACTTAGAAGATTTTCGAAAGGATTTAAAGGATTTGACCTTTATCCTTCCTACAAGTCCATTTCTTGGATCTCATTCATGCTTCTTGGAAATTGCTACTCCTCTTGAGCTTGATCTCTCCAAAGATTTCGATCTCCTAACCAATTCTTTCTTTTTTGGGAAATTCGTCAACTTAGATCCAAATACTCTTGAAAACAATCCATTCTTCCCTTCCTGGCATTCTTCCACTCTCGTCCTTTGACTTCTTTATGGATTTTCTTCAAATCTTCATCGAATTCTAGGTATGTGCAGTCCTTGCAACAAATATTTACACAAGATTTGATTTCTTACGAAGAATGTGCACTCCTTGCGGCATTCGCTTTACACTTCCTACAATTTAATAAAGTCTTACACTATTTCTCCTATGCTTTACGAGTTGAAACAGACCTTGTCAACACACTCCTTGCGAACTATGTGCACACCTTGCACCGACTCATGAAGAAAAATGATTTAAATTCTTATCCAAGCATTTCAAAGATACATACACTCATAGCAAGATTCATTCATTCTTGAAATGATTAAGACAACAACAGAGAAATTGCAAACACTATTCACACTATACATTGGATCAATTTTTCTTTGTTATCTTCATTCAAAATAAAGAAAACGGTTACAACTAAAATTAAAGAAACAACTACTACTTTGAGATTCCTACTTGTTCATACTTCTCGTAACCCCTCTTTTGGGGGTACAAAATCTCTCTTTATACAAAAGAAACAAACTAACTGCTATCTAATTGTTGTTACATTGAGACTAGGATTAAGCTTCCAAGTCACGTGTGCTCATTTTGTCTCCATGTGTGTGATCTTTCCTCTTTTGTTTTCTATCGATTCAAAATATTTGTAGTACCGGCTAACGTTTGAGACTTTGGATTGGCTCTTAGACACTGATTTGTCCTCCCATGTGTACTCATTGACAATGCTCCTACATCATACTCCCCCTGGAAAAAAGTTCATGGACTCATGTCCATGAGCTCATGTACCGAATTTCCATGCTTCTGGATATCGAATTCACTTTCCCAACTGGCATCTTCTATTGGGTGTCCCTTCCACTTGATCAGATATTCAAAATAGGTCTTCCTCTTGGTCTTCTTACTAATCCTTTGATCAACGATCTTTTCCATCTGTGGTTTTTTTGCTATAGGAATTTGTTTCTCCCACTTAATATTCCCTTGATCTATTGATCCATCTGTGTCATCCTTCCTGTAAGGATATAGGATTGAGATGTTGAATATGGGAGATATGTCCACATCATCTGCCAACTCAATCTCATAGGCCTTGGCATCAAACTTTCTCAAGATCTTGTATGGTCCTATCTTCTTCATATTTAGCTTGTTATATGTCCCCCTAGGGAGCCTTTCCTTCCAAATATGTGCTAGAATTTGATATCCTATTTCAAATTGGAGTTCCCTGCGATGTTGATCAGCTCTGTGTTTGTACTCTTGGCTAGAATTCTGCAACTGCCCCCTGATATGGCTATGAAGCTTCTGCATTTTTGCATCAAATTATTCTTCTCCAACACTTCTGATCTCACTATGTTATAAGTCTCTCAAATTAGATACTCCCCTGGGTTGCATTCCATACAATATTTGGAATGGGTGATGTTGCTCATGTTTGGTGAGTCATTGTATGCAACTTCTTCTTGTGGAAGAATTTGATCCCATTGATTATGGTGCTCAGTGACCAGACTCCTCAATAAGTTTCCCAAACTTATGTTTACCACCTCAGTCTTCCCATCTGTCTGAGGGTGATAAGCTGAGATGAAGGACAAATATGTCCCCAACTTTTTCCACAGTGTTCTCCAAAAATGACCAAGAAATTTCGTGTCTCTGTTTGAGACAATGCTTCGCGGTAGGCCGTGAAGTCTCACAACTTCCTTGAAAAATAGGTTTGCAACATGTGTTGCATCACTGGTCTTATGACATGGGATAAAGTGTGCCATCTTGAAAAATCTATCCACCACCAAAAATATGGAATCACATCCTCTTTGTGTTCTTGTTAGTCCCAACACAAAATCCATGCTTATTGCATCCCAATTCCTCTTTGGTATGGGTAATGGTTTATACAATCCAGTGTTCTGTCTTTTGCCTTTTGCATGTTGGCAAATTTTGCATCTGTTCACGAATTTATTACATGTGTTCTCATAGCTGGCCAATAGTATGAATTGATTAACTATGAAAAATGTCTTATCATGGCCAAAATGTCCAACAAATCCTCCACTATGTTTGTACTTCAAAAGGTTATCCCTCATTTATCATTTTGGTATGCACAATTGATTTCCCTTGGACAAAATCCCTCTTGAACCATATACTTTATCCACCAGCTCCTACCTCTCAATAAAGGATTCGTGCATGCTTCATATGTTTCCTTGAAGTCTGGATCGTCACTGTACATTTCCTCAAGGTGTTCAAACCCTAAGGTCTTTACCTGAAATTCCTGCAGAGTCAAACATTTCCTGCTCAATGCATCAACAAACTTTGTTAGCATTCCCAACAATATGTTTTATGACAAAAGTAAAATTCTGCATATACTCAATCCACTTCGCATGCCTTTGATTCAATTTTCCTTGTCTGGTTATGAATTCTAAATCTTGGTTATCGCTATAAAAGACAAATTCTTGTGGGACAAGGTAATGTCTCCATTTATTCAGGGCTTGGATTATGGCATAAAAATCCTTGTCATAGGTGGAGTATTTTCTCTTAGTCTCATTTAGCTTCTCACTGAAGTAAGCAATAGTTCTATTGTTTTGGCTCAAAACTCCTCCAATTGCAATGCCACTTGCATCACACCTTACCAGAAACGTCTTCTCAAAATTTGGTAAGACAAGGATTGGTCACTCCGTTACTTTATCTTTTAGTGTATTGAATCTCTTCTCAATCTCCTCTATCCATTTAAAAGACTTGTGCCTCTTCTTCACTGTATCCATCAATGGCGCACAAATTCCACTGAAATCTCTGATGAAATTCCTATAGAAACTTGCTAATCCATGGAAGATTCTTACCTCAAACATGCTCCTCGGTGACTACCATTCTTTGAATTCTTTCACCTTCTCCGGATCCATCTTCAATTCATTTGAAGAGATCACATAAACCAAGTAAATGAGTTATGTCTTCATAAAAGAGGACTTCTTCAGGTTTATCAACAACTTCTCTTGTTGTAGTCTCCTCATCACTAATGTTAGGTGCCTCAAATGCTCCTCTTTAGTATTTCTAAATATTAGTATATCATCTAGATACACAACCATGAACTTGCCAATGAAATATTTTAGTATTTCATTCATCAACCTCATGAAAGTACTCAGGGCATTGGTTAAGCCAAATGGCATAACAAGCCACTCACACAAACCTTCATTTTTATTAAAGGTTGTCTTCCACTCATCACCTTGCCTAATTCTGATTTGGTGATATCCACTTTTCAAATGTATCTTAGAAAATAAATTTACTCCACTTAAACAGTCCATCAAATTGTCTATTCTTGGAAAAGGGAATCTTTACCTGATACTGATCTTATTGATGGCTCTCAAGTTTGTACACATTCTCCATCCTCCATATTATTTTGGACTCAACACAGTTGGAACTTTGCATGGAGTCAATCTCTCTCTTACAAAACCATTGTCTAACAATTCCTCGACTTGTTTCTTTACCTCCTCATTCTCTCGAGGTGTCAGTCTGTAAGCTGCTTTGTCTGGAATACTTGCTCCTGGTATCAAATCGATATGATGACTGATACTTCTCATGGGTGGAAATGAGTTAGGCAACTCATCCACCACTATGTCAACAAAATTATCCAATAAGTCCTGAACTTCTTCAGGAAAATCATCCATTGAAGTACTTGTAAGGAAACCTTTGGGTTTCCTCACCACAACAATCTGCATCTCCTATTCTTTTTTGACTTCTTTCAGGAGTTCCTTCCCACTCATTAGGAGTATGCTTGTGTTGCCTTCCTCTTTCACTTTATTCTCCTCTATTGGCAGAAACATGTGTGTTCTACCATTCTTCTCCAAGGTGTATGTATTCTTCCTCCCATCATGAATGGCATTCCTGTGAAACTTCCATGGTCTTCCCAAAAAAATATGGCATACATCCATGGGAATTATATCACACACAATTTCATCTCTATATCCTCCTATCCTAAATTCAATTAAGAATTGTTTAGTAAACATTCCCTTGTGTCCTTTCTGCAACCATGAGACTTTATATGGCTCTGGGTGTGCAGTTGTCTGTAGCTCCAATTTCTCCACCATCTCTATGGATACTAAGTTATCAGTGCTCCCACTGTCAATTATCACCTTGCATACTCTATCTTTAGTCTTGCAAGCTGTCCTGAATAGACTATTCCTCTGTACTGGATTTTTAACTTCTGCCTCTGGTTTTAAGAGAATGTTTCTCATCATTAGGGATTTTCCATACTCTACTCCCTCTGCTTCAACATTCTCTCTTTGTGCTACTGAAATGTGAACTTCTCCTTCTTCTTTATTTTTCTCGGGGCATTCCCAAGACACGTGCCCTGTCTTTCTGCAGGGATAACATCTTATTCCTCCTCTACCTCTTCCTCTAGAAGAGTTTCTTCCACCACCATGTCTTCCTCGAGAACTTCCTCCTCTTTCTGAGTGACTGTGTGGAGTTTTAGCCTCATGTTTGGAATTATGCACCTTGTCATGGGAAACTCCCTTGCCTTTGTTCGGAGCTGAGATTTTACCTCTGCCTTGTTAGATTTATTTTTTGGCCAACTTCTCTTCTGCATTTAGAGAAAACTGATAAGCATCCTCCACTGTCCTTATCGACATCATACTGAGCTCATCCTAGATTTCATACCTAAGGCCATTCATATACCTGACAACTTTTTCTTTGTCCCGTTCTCTTTGTCCAAGTATGATGTTCATCTTATAGAACTATTCTGTGTATTCTTTGACTGTCATACCTTTCTGTCTCAGGTTCTGTAGCTTCCTAAATAGATTGATCTAATAATATTTGGGCATGAATTTAGTCTTCAACTTGGCTACCATTCTATCCCAATTCTTTATCTTTTGTTTGCTTCTACTTCTCCTCTCATCTTGTAGTTCATCCCACCACATTGTTGCATGTCCTTTAAGATTGGTGACAACATGTCATACCCTTTTCTCCCCATCGACATCTTCATGATTGAAATATTTTTCCATGGACCTTATCCAATCCAACATCTTTTCAGCATCCAAATTGCCTTCATACATTGGGACCTCTATCTTGGCTCTAGATCCAAATATAACAATTGCTCTTAGAAATCATTCTTCGACAACGTGTTCCCCTCCATATTCTTTAACTTCTACATCTTCTCTCTCTGCATCGCTGACGTCTCCAGCATCAGGTGCTCTTCTTTGCGCTTCTTCCATCACTTCCAACCTTGGACGATGTTATCACATCTCTCTTTATACAACATGATTGGATAATGGTGGCTCCCCTCATCTCGTTGGCAGTATTTTGTTGACTGTCTCTTACACACAAAGTACAACTTCGAGTTCTTTTTCTCCTTTTCCTGAAATCTACAGACGAAAATCAACTCTGATATGACTTGATGCAGACCTCCCTTCTCTCCTAAGGACTACGCAACCTCCCACTCTAGGATCAACCAAGAAACTGAGTTTGTTTGACTCTCTGGCCCTCAAGAACATCAAATCCACTTTACAGTTCCTCCTTCCCTTAAAGTTCAGGTTATATGGGACCCACAAATTTTTCCTTAATTCCTTTAAGCTTCAATGTATTTATATGCTAGCTCTCTTGGTTAAGCTCCTCCCTTTATGTGACTAAGGTTGTGACTAGTCATCTAATCGAAAGTTTTCTCGCGACTTCATGTATCGAGCCTTTACATGCGAGTCCCTTCGACTCTCCCGACAGGATCCTAGTGCATGCTAGCCCCTCTATCCCCCTTTACCGATGTGGCTCTTCGCTATGACCGTGGGCCAATCTTTGAGCACTTTGTGATTTCTCGTTTCGCAATTTCTTATCTCATGAGTTAACATTTCACGTTTCATCCCATAGACTCTCAATAGTCCAAATATCTTCTCGAACTAATGCCTGAGATCAAATATTCACGGTTTCAGGTTTCGCTAGTTTCCTGAAATCTTACCTCTTATTTCACAAGTTGTAAAGTACTGAAAAAACCAAATCTATGGTTCAAATCCATCCTCCGATCAACCACTGTGATCTTTTCATGATTTCACGATTCACAACTTTGGAGTCTCCTTGCCTCCATTCTCCTGATAGCTGAAATTGCGATGGCACTGGATCAATGGTCTAGATCTCCTCTTTGATCAACAACTAATATCATGTCGCGATTTCACATTTCATGAGTTCTCATGACTCAACCTTTGAATCCTTCTAGTCACGAGTCAGTGAAGTGTTGATCTCTCACCATGTTTCCTCCTTGACAATAGACGGTCTCGATGGTTCCAAAATGGTCAACGACTGTGATATTTTCACGAGTTCGCACTTCGCGAATCCTCACAACTCTGCTCTTTGAAATTTCCAGTGTGCAAGTCAGTGAAATGTTGATCTCTTGCCATGTGTGTTACAAGAGAATCCCCCTGTGGACAAGTGAATTCCCTCTTGGGCTCTAGACTCCTAATACCAAGACAGAAAGGGTGCTAACGTTGGTCACTGACATCCTTTTAAACCTAGCTAAAATAATGTATAGAGAAGAGGAAGAAAGGTCTACCTTTTTAACAATGTTCATCCTCGCACATTTTGAGTTAAGATTTGATCCGCAACCTCCTCGATAAGTCCTGCAAAACAAACAAAGATAGAACAATAATCCTATTCTATTAAGATTAGCTTGAAACCAGATCTATCTAATAGAGACAAGTTCATGTAGAATAAACACAACCTTGAAATAAACAGTCCAAGAACATATGTATAATAATGAGAACAATAGAGAATACATACAGACCTTTGATGAAGGTGCATCATCCTCTCTCAGCTGTCCTTTTCCAACCCTTTTCTCAAATAATCCACACAAAATGATGATGCTCCAATGATAAATATCCCTTATGAGATCATAAGTTTGATGCCTTCAATGTCTCTTCCTTTCACCATGAGGAGGACTCATTATAAAGGCTTGGAGAGGCCTAACCACTTAAGATATTCTTGGGAAGGTTGAGGATCACTCTCCTTCAATTGTGGATCTTCCCTTAGATCGAGCCTTGACCTCATATCTGAATCCAACCAACTCCGGAGATGAGGGGGATTCTTCTCTGATTTTCCTCAAAAGTCCAAAATTCGCTCAATGCTCAAGGCTCAATGCTCCCCCAAAAGAGGGTATAGAGCATTGGCACTCCCTGACAGTGTATAGGGGAGCGATGCCTTCCAAAATTGATTTTTCAGTGGTTTTCTCCATGGAAAAAGACTTGTATTCTTTGTAAAATGATTTCTCCTCTTCAAAACCAATTTTTTGAGGTGTCTTTTAAGTTTTCTTGATAATGTCGTCTGAGACACGACATATGCAAGATGATAGTATGATATTTGCAACACTTTCGGCCAAAATGCGACACTTGCGACATTAGTAATGACGACACTAGGCCATCATCGTAATGAGTAATTTAGATGTGTAACACATTGCCCCTGAAGTGCGAAGTTAGAAGACAAGAAATGATGAATGAAGTACTTTGTAGACTTTTTCGACCAAGGGTATGGACATGGAGAACCTGGTAGAATTTGCACATGTTCGACAACACAGGTATTCCAAAAGAGGACGAACACCTTCAGTAACCACTCACATAACCAGATCAAAGATCAACACACCGATGTTTTCACGTGGTAAAACCCCTACGGGGAAACATCCATGGCCCCAGCCAACGTGGCCACTTGGAGCAGTTTATTAATGCAAAGAAAAAGATTAAAGAGAGATTTTACAAGAGAGTTTCTCACAATCGATCATCGGCAAATGACCCTCCATGCTCTTTAAATAGAGATCATGGACCAATCGGGTGTTAAGCCACGGATCAATGGCCGTTAAGATCGAGGAGAGTATGAACCGTCGGAT